>JASTWR010002199.1:0-24690 GCA_030770355.1 Harpagoxenus sublaevis
ACGTGCCCAACGCGAATACCGAGTGCCGGGAAGATTGACGGCAGCCTTCGCGTCGACGCGTGATCGTCGTAGAGCAAAGATGATACGTGGACATCTTCCACTAGAACAAATGTATATTTTACAAGTACCGAGTAGCGAAGAGCGCTCCGACGGCATACGCGTCATCGTGCGATAGTTTATTAAGAAAATTGTTAAGCGCACTAGGAGGCGTAACCAATGCACCATGCGGATAGGAAATGAGGAGCAATATAATAATTAAATAAGCATAAAATGACAAACATTTATTTCATACGTTACATTGCAGGCATTATTGTTAATGGAAGACTCTGGAAGACGGAAGAATAATTATTGATTAAAATTTAATTTACGCAGTTAGTAACGCGGAAAATTCCAGAGCCTACCATGTCACGCTATTTTCGCGTGCGTGACGACACGAACAGGAAAGTTGTGTCAGCCGTAAATATCGTCTGTTCGATCTGCGCATGCGCGCGGCCCCTCTTTGGCGAGTGCGAACGGAAAATCCGGGATCTTTTGCCTGGGAGGGCCGTAGCGTGCGGACGTGCTGCGATGCTCTCATTTAAAACCGGGAAAGCCCGCGAGCGACGCGTAAACCGCAAAGTATAAAGTCGTTCATAGTAACGCGAGTGATGTTAATAATAAAGTATTAACATTAAAACAAAAGGGTCTTTCGCCTGGGAGCAGTCGTAGCGTGCGGACGTGCTATCGACTCTCTTTCAAAAACCGGGGTTAGCCCGCGAGCGACGCGTAATCCGCAAATTATAAAGTTGTTAGTGAATAACGCGAGTAATTAAAACGCGAGTAACGTTAATAAAGAAAGTTATTAACATCGCCAATAGGATCATTTTTTCGGGAGCACATGTGACGTGAATGTACAACGAGGCTCTTGTAAAACCGAGACTTACCCGCGAACGACGTGCAAAGTCGTATTCGATTAAATAATCGTGATTAACAACGCGAATTGTTAATTCTCCATCGCGAATAAAACGAAATCGAGCAGCGATCGATAATACCACGCGATGATTCCCGATTGGGCAAATTATTGCAGTTTCATGAAAACCGATCGAAATTAGCGATCGATACGCGCGCCGACAAATAACGTTTGTGAATCGCAAAGTGAGAACAATAAATAATCGCGACAATTAATAAAACATTGCCTTAAAAATAAAATCGATGCGTAAATCGAGCTACGCCAAGGTGGCGTCGCGCGGCCAGTTTGTAAGCGCTAACGTGCACGGCCATATTGTGTAACCTGAAACAGAATAAATTCAGTGTTAAAAGCAGAGTACAGTGCTTGTGAAAGTAATTGATTTCCTGTGTTACACTTCCCTGAAATCCTATTGGTTGACACGGCGACCGTAAAATCCCTGTCCAACGACAATTCGGCGATCTAGCGACGACGGCGATCCATTGGTGGAGACGATCCTTTGGCGACGGCGATCCAGCGACGCCGACGATTCAGTGGTCAGCGGGGTCCATCCGGCATCCTGGGAAAACCTGTAACAGATAAAAGGAAGATTAGAAGTCGACTACGAAAGGTCTGTCGATTTATTATCCTTCTCGGTTGGTTACGGAGAAACCGAGTGGCGACCGTTAATTACACGAAATACATGGATAACCGAGTGAGTTGTGGTAAAATATCCTTCCGCCCGGCAAATTCAACTGACATAGATTGTTCAATACTCAGGGGTTACCTTGCAACCGACGGCCGCTTCGCCGTCCACGAGCGGGTATCCTGCACGATGGAGGGCGCACCCCTCCCATGATAACGCCGAAGGCGCCCTGAAGGACGCCAAACTGCCAAAGAGGACAGCGGACGAGGGCCCCAAGGTCCTTCTGGAGAGGGTCGTCCAATCCATCGTATGCGACATCTCGGACGAAGAGGACGCCGCCCAATGCTTGCCAGACACCCCGCGCGCATAAAAGGAAAATTGTACCCCTTGTCCCGGCGTATTAATGTGATTTAGATTAAGTTTAGTCAACGTTCCGCGGATAAAACAGATTGTTTTCTTTTATTTTCAGTTCGATAGCCGCGCAAATATAGTAACAGATAAGGTTTATTATGTGTATTTTGAAATATAATAAACTTTTGTAAGATGGATTTTGCGAGCGTGTGAATTATTATTGGTATCACTTGTTAGTGAATAAGTTTAGCGCAGAAAGCGCAAGCCAATTGAAACAATGTTTCCGACTATTTTGTCTTTATTCTAGTAACGCCGAATGGGCATAGATAAAAATATTAATTTTGAATGCAAGCCGTTTATGACGAATCGGATATAAGGCGATACAAGTAGGCTTTTCCTTGCTTCCATACGCAAAATAATGAAATACGCAAGAGCGGACGCGCGACCGTAGAAACTAAGCCACCCTTAAGCTGCGTTCGAAAGGTGCGCTATGTAACAGCCGAGCGGCGAACCATTATCAAAAGCGACACGCGAAGCGTGTTCCCTATCGCTCGAGGAACACGCACATATCAACCGCAGAGACACAAGGTGGAAACCTGGTGCAGCGGTGCCAGCTGGGGAGGACCACCACGTGGTACCGGCACGTGGTACCGGCACGATAGGAGTTACGGAGCGCGCACGCGTCAACCACGCGAAAACAGCGTGTCGGCATGCGCGAAAACATGAAAAAACTATCGGAAAAAGTGTGGCGTGATCGCGAGCGGTGAATAACAACCCTAGAGTGGGGATGGCTCGAGTGGCAGGGAGCCACAGCGAGATACATTGTTCTTGGCAGTCTATCGGATACAGCCGTAGCGTGCGGACGTCTTACTCGCTGTATATTACAACCGGTAACTCCCGCGTGACACGCGTTAAATTTCTCGTTCAACAATAGCGAGCGGTACATAGATACCAATTATAACGGTAACGACACATCGTGTGCGTGAGTTGAAATATTGCAATAAATACAACAGTTAACGATTTATAATAAATAATTCGTCTTTAGTGAAGTCGTGTCTCAAGATTAATTTAACATACTTACCTTCTACTCACCTTGTCCATCGGCGATGATCCATCGTTGTCCAACGTCTTCTCGGTATGCGGTAATGCGAGGATCCGGGAAAGTTCAGCAGCGCCGACGATCCATTCTGGGCAGGAACCTGAAACAGAAGAAAAATATTAGAGTATAGTTAATAATCGAGACAAGCGGCAATCCGGTATGCGGTAAAGTGAGGATCCGAGGAGCGCAGCGACGGTGACGATCCATCTTGGGCATCCATCTGAAACGAAGGGGAGAAATTACCTACGTTTATCCTATAGATGTGATGATCCATCTTGGGCATCCACCTGAAACACAAAGCGAATATTTAAGTTTCCTTAACAATATATGTATAACAACCGGGTACTCCCGCGCGACGCGCGTTAAATTTCTCGTTCAACAATCGCGAGCGGTACATAAATACCAATTGTAACGGTAACCACACATCGTGTGCGTGAGTTGAAATATTGTAATAAATACAACAGTTAACGATTATAATAAATAATTCGTCTTTAGTGAAGTCGTGTCTCAAGATTAATTTAACATACTTACCTTCTACTCACCTCGTCCATCGGCGATGATCCATCGTTGTCCAACGTCTTCTCGGTATGCGGTAATGCGAGGATTCGGGGAAGTTCAGCAGCGGCGACGATCCATCCTGGACAGGAACCTGAAGCTACAGTTCATTACCTTGGTTTGTGTTGGCAACCATCCACTGATGTCTTTCGATTTACTCTCAATTTGAACATTCCGAATATTCATACTAAACGTACTGTTTTGTCGACTATTGCGAGATTGTTCGATCCTCTCGGACTTCTTTCACCCATTATTATTTCAGCTAAGATCTTCATTCAGGAATTGTGGTGTCGGAAATTGGGTTGGGATGATCCTCTCCCTTCTCCTTTGTCAGATCAATGGACGAAGTTTCTGAATCAACTTCAAGAAATTCCTAACTTTACTTTTCCAAGATGGCTTGGATTCAGTACTACTGATTATATAGAAATTCATGGATTTTGTGACGCATCACCTAAGGCGATGGCAGCGGTTGTTTATATTAGATCCGTCTCTAAGAAGGGACAAGTTACGGTCAATTTGGTATCATCTAAGACCAAAGTTGCACCATTAAAGAAATTGACTATACCACGACTGGAATTGTCAGGAGCAGTTTTGTTGGTCAAATTAATGACTCAAGTATTAAATAATTTTGAAAGGAGAGACATTCCGTTATATGGTTGGCTCGACTCATCTGTCGCGTATACATGGATAACGAACCATCCATCGAAATGGAAAGAATTTGTACAAAACTGCGTGTGCTGGATTCAAGAAGCTTTACCGCAACTTATTTGGAATTTGATACCGGGTAAACAGAACCCTGCTGATTGTTCAACTCGAGGGTTGACACCTGCTCAATTGATGGAAAGATCCGAATGGAAATCCGGAAATCAATGGTTAAGTCAAGATCCTTCAACATGGCCAAAGGAAGCAGTCGTGCTTTCTGGGAAAGATAATTTGGAAGAAAGACCAATTCAGGTCTCCGTCGTTACTAAAAGTGATTCACCTAAAACTTGGGACCTTCTCTATAGATACTCAAGCTTCATTCGACTATTGCGCATAACAGCTTGGTGTTTTCGAATTTGTTCTAGATTCAAAAGATTGGTTGATTCATTTAATTTAAATCCTTTGAGTACTCAAGAATTGCAACATGCAAAACACTTTTGGGTTAAAATTGTTCAACAAGTATCATTCACGGACGAACTTAAACTTATTTCTAGTAGGAATAATTTACCAAAATCGAATTCTCTCGCGCGACTTACACCTAAAGTAGATTCGAACGGGTTGCTTAGGGTTGGAGGACGTCTTCAGCACTCCTTTCTGTCCGAGGACGCCAAGCATCCTCTGATTCTTCCAAAGGACTCGACATTGTCATCTCTCATAATTGCTGACGCCCATACGCGTACTCTGCACGGGGGGACGCAAGTAACTTTAACAGTTATTCGAAACGAATATTGGATTGTCGGGGGACGAACTCCAGTTAGATCATTTATTTTAAAATGTGTTAAGTGCGCTCGCTATAGACAAAGTAGAGCTCAACAACTTATGGGTCAATTGCCAACCGAGCGGGTAACTCCGTCTCGTGTATTTTTACACTCAGGAGTAGATTACGCAGGTCCATTCACTATTAAAACGTGGAAAGGGAAAAACGCGAAGACATATAAAGCCTATGTTGCTCTTTTCGTGTGTGAGGCAACTTCTGCCGTTCATATGGAATTGGTCACGGATTATACTACTGATGCATTCATTGCAGCTTATAAACGTTTCACCTCCCGGCGAGGAATTTGTGCAACCCTGCGAAGTGATTGTGGAACTAATTTTAAAGGGGCTGATTCTGAAGTAACTAAATTGTTTCAGTTATCTTCTAGCGAAGCGAATAATCTTGCGGCTCTTCTAGCTAATGATGGAACGCAGTGGCTTTTCAATCCACCTTCCGCCCCTCACTTCGGAGACAAGTGGGAGGCTGGAGTTAAATCCTTTAAGTATCATTTTAAACGAGTAGTAGGAGAAGCTCTCCTAACTTACGAAGAAATGACTACCCTCTTAACTCAAATTGAAGCAGTCTTAAATTCAAGACCTTTAAGTCCAATGTCAGAAGATCGGGATGATCTTGACGCTTTAACACCTGGTCATTTTTTGATAGGAAGTTCATTATCTCTCATACCTGAGCCCTCACTTGAAGAAGTAAAGGTATCCCGGTTGTCTCGATGGCAACTGAATCGTCATATTTTAGAATGTTTTTGGTCTAGATGGTCAAAGGAGTGTCTTCAAAGATACATGTCTACTTATAAATGGAATCAGGTGAATCCCTCTCTGGAAAGGGGTTCGATGGTGTTGGTAATAGACGAGCGGTATCCTCCCTCTAAATGGCCTTTAGGTAGGATTGTTGAGACCTATCCAGGTGAAGATGGTTTAACACGTGTTGTGTCTGTCCGGACTCAAACTACTATTTTGAAAAGACCTATCGCTAAATTATGCCCTTTACCTATTCCTATCAATGACAATTAGATTTTTAGATAACCCAGGTTATCAAGGCGGGCGGTATGTTTAGAGTTTAAGTATCGCGGTTATAATAAGCCAGCGCTACGCGACGCGTTTCGATTCTCGATCGCTCGACGCACGCACGCACTATCGATATATCATGCGCTCTGCGGCGCAACGAGTGCCATGGGCCTGGCGTACGTGCCTGGCAACGTGGTCACGTGAGCGCGTAGAGAAGAAGAAGCGGATCGGTCATTGTTCCATCAGACGCCGGTGCGAGAGCACGTTTTCTGTATAGTAGACTATTGCGTCGTACTTTCTGCGAGCTGCGTAGATCTCGATACCAGGATCACTCTGGATATTACTATCAAACTGGAGATTGATTCAAAGAAGGAAGGAAGGACGATTCCCTTGATATATCTCTGTGGTTGTTAGATGAGAAATGGACTTCGATTTTGATGACTGCCAATTGCGACGTTTTCTACGTTTTCACAAAGGAAGGTAGCCGAGAGAAATCTCTCGGGTTCATCGAATAAGATATTTGACTTCAGATTACGGTAACTCGATTTATTTCTATAAAGATGAAAGGAATTGTGTTTGTCACGTTCCTGATTCAGTAGTGAGATTGTTTACAGAAATCAATTCTGATTTATACAAACTTCTTCCGTCATGACGTTAAACTTTACGGCCATTAGACTTGTGTTAAACTTTACAGACAATAGTATCGTATTAAATTGATACGCACTTTGCTTTCAAGTTGATTTACATTACAACCGGATCCGGATTCGTAGCGATTATTAATTATTACTTTTTAATAGCGATTTTAAGCGAATAAGATTATATTCATTTCTGCATTTCGTTCTAGTAATATAATTTACATTATACGTTTTACTTTCAATTGCGCCTTTCTTACGAATACTTATTGCGAGCTATATTTTCAATACTATTTGCTATATACTTTCAATGAATGACTATTAGTTGTATGACTAATTTACTGCGTTGCGAATACTTTATTCTATTATATGAATTTCTATATGTGTGATATATGCTGTGATTTTCTGAATACTCTCGAATGATTATTCTTCTTGTCTGAATTATTCTTTATTGAGTTTCGCTGCTCAAACTGAGTGGTGTTAAATATTAGTTCTTTACTTGTATATATTCCTTTTCTAATTATTAGTTAATATTTATACTTCAACTTCAACTATCATATTCTTTTATGATGTATTAATGATTCATCCATTACTTTATGACAATACAGCTTTCACTTTAATTCGAGTGATATTAATATTAATTATTATAAACTTTTGAAAGGAACTTTATCAATTCTTTAATTCTTGTCTTATTTCGTGAGTATTCACCCATATTTGTGTGTATTATGATTTATGCTTGATCTTTTGTATTATTGCCTTTTCAACTGTGCTTATATATATATTTTTTGTATGATGTTTACAATATGTACTGAATATTGACAAGGTTTTTCGGCTAGTTTTCCCTTGACCGAGCAGCAAATGCTGGTATTCCACCGAGTAATTCTGCCTGATAAATTTATACAAACAATTCTATTGCGTTATCTTTATTCGAGTATCGCCCCCTCCTCTTCTCGCGAGACTTCTACGACGTCTCTACCTAAACAACGCGCGTCGCGCGGGCGTACCCGGTTGTTATATACAGAGCGTAATACGTCCGCACGCTACGCCTGTATCCGAGAGACTGCCACGAACAATGTATCTCGCTTTGGCTCCCCACTACTCGATCCATCCCCACTCTTGGGTTGTTATTCGCCGCTCGCGATCACGCCATTACTTTTTCCAACAGTTTTTGCATGTTTTCGCGCATGCCGACACGCTGTTTTCGCGTGGTGGACACGTGCGCGCTCCGTAGCTTCCATCTTGGAAGCTGCCAGTACCACGTGGTGGTCATCCTCAGCTGGCACCGCTGCACCAGGTTTTCACTTCTTTGAATTTTTTCGGAGGTTGACGCTGACCTGTGCGCACCCTCTCGGGGATGCTCCCTGACTCATTGGCGGTCGACTTCCCCGGAGAAAATGCCCGTGGACGTTTTGGGTTCTCCGCCGTTGACGCCGACCTATGCGCACTCTCTCGAGGATGCTCCCCGACTCGTTGGCGATTGACTTCCCTGGAGAAAGTGGCCGTGGACGTTTTGGGTTTTCCGTCGTTGACGCCGACCCCCTAGGCGTGTGTACCAGGTCCTCTCGAGGATGTCCCCGCAATCACATCTCGGAGATCACCTCTGGAACGCTAGTTTCCGAGCGCGCTACCGCAGATTGACGCCGACCTACTCGGGACGTGTACTAGGTCCCTCGCAAAGAGTTTCCGCTAACACTTCTCGGAGATGAACTCTCTATAGTTAACTTCCGCGCGCGTCTTCGCACATTGACGCCGACCTCCTTATGATGGATACTAGGCCTCCGCGAACGCGTATTCACAAGCTCGCCTTGAAGATAAACTTCCCGGAACTAGTTTCCATACGCGTTGACGCTTGTTGACGCTCGAGGTCGAGATTATAATTTTTATCGGTCTTACTCCTCACTTGAGTAATTTGATACTCGCTCACGGCTGGTGCGGCTCGTGCCTTATGCTTTCTCGGTCTTTTTTCTTCTTCACTGCTACTGCCGCTGCCGCTGCTGCTGCTATACGATATCTCGTCGTCTTTGTCTGACGCATGCTTTCTCGCTCTCGCTGCTGCATTTACCTGTGGCTTTCTATTTCCATCAGTTTTAGATTGGCGCGCCCTTTCCTTTTCGGGTCGGCCATTTAACGGCCAACATTCTTCCCGTTTATGCCCTACCTTTTTGCAGTAATTACAACACTTTTCTACGGTATGTATTCCGCTGGGCTTTTCGGCTCTCGGGAGAGAATATCTGTTTGCATATCGGCTCGTACGGCATTCTTGTCCAATATGGCCAAGCTTTCCGCATTTATGGCATTTAATCGCCGATCTCTGCGAATACCTTGCGTTCTCGGTATTAAATTTATTTGTTAGTGGTCCCTTCCGTGAGGGAATCATCACTTTCTCCTCGGCACTGGCGCCGGCTATTGCTTCTTGCAGGCTTTTATATCGCTGAGCTCGGACCAACAGTTTAATCTCTTCGTGCAACCCTATTTGGTAATTGTGAAGGGCTTGCGTTTTAATGCTATCTAATATCGCTCTCTGTTGGTCTTGTGTGTGGTTTTTGCCTTCTTCCATCGCTTCGTATAGTTCTCGAGCGAGCTTTTCCACACGCCGTCTGAATTCTTGCGCGCTTTCTCCCGTTTTTTGTTTTAAGGAGTTAAACTCTAACTGCAAGTGGGTCGTGCTTCGTTTTCCGTGGTATTCGGTCTCAAGTTCGCGCCTTAATTGCTCGTAGCTCTGTATATTCCGCGTGTCGAAATCGATCATAGCCGTTCCTTTAAATTTTGTGCAGAGTATTGCTTCTAGTAGATTCGATTCGTCTGCGGGGTGAATATTTTTCATCGCGTAATTACTCGCGTTTAAGAATTCGCGGACGCGCTCTCTAGATTCTCCGTTTATTTCGGGTATCAAGTTTCGGGCTTTTTTCAGGCTGAGGAACCCAGTATTATGATTTCCTGGTCGATTTCTGACGTCCTCATGCGTTCGACCGTAGGTTATATCTAATGGACCGTTACTATGACTGGCGCGGACCCTGTTGTCGTGTCGTTCGTAGGTCGCAGCCTCTATTCTGTGCATACGATCCTGCATTGAGCGGATTTCTTCTAATAATTCACCGAGTACAGAATCCTGCATGCCTGGGCATTCTCGCGCAGGCTCCGGAGCTCGACGTGGATTATTCGCGGGTGTCCGTTGGTTCACTGACCTTAAACGGTTTATTTCCGCGTCTACTTGCTCGGGCGTTACCGGCATTTCGTTTGCGTCCTCGCGGGGTACATTCGTTTGAGCCGCTCTTCTTTGCTGACTCATTTTTCCGGCCGCGGGAGTATAATCTTCTTCTTCCGGATCAAATACGCTACTGTCGTATGACGTTAGGGAGAACTCTCCTCTTCCGGAGTTGTTACTCTGTGTATTGGCCGATGTATCGGAACGTGCGTCACTTATTGTCGGGTGCAGTCTGAGTACGTCACTTGCGTCCTCGTTATTATTCGCGTTATTGTTCTCGTTAATATTGTTTTCGTTATTGGGGTTATCTCGGGGACCGTTATTATTTCTGGGTAAAAGACTATCGTCTAGGAAAGCAAATTCGCGCTCTAGTACGACGTTCGGGTGTAAGTCTAATACCGGCGAATCTTTATCCGAGTATTCTAAGCTACGTCGGACGTTTTCTGCTATGTCGCGTACGGCTTCCTCTACGATTCGTACGGGGCCTATAGGGCTGACTCTAGGTGTTCGGCGCGCTGGCGCACTTTCGGCTCTATGTAGCCACGACAGATTGCGGGCGGGGCTATCTCGCGTTTCACCGTCCGACATCTACCGTGCTATAAGCTCTAATTCGCTCGGCGGGACGTGTTTCCGTCCTCTGACATTTATCGCTTTATAACGCTTTACAATTTTTTATTGCGACTTACATTAGTAGACGCATGTTGTGTGTCGCTGCGCTGGTCGTTGACCGCTGCTTTGTTGTCTGGCTGCTTGGCTGCTTGTCTGCTTGGCTGACGAGTCACCGTGTGGTAGGTCGGCGCCTTCTCCGGTGTCGTTGATAACACTCGTGGGCTGCTACCGGGTGCTTCCTTCGCTCTGGATCAGGATTCGGTCGCTCCTCTTAGGGTTGCTTCACCGCTTTCTCACGATCCGCTCTTTTGCAGATGAACACTCTCGATCTGGCCTCTCCTCCAAGGTGACGGAATCCCACCGCTGCCACCAAATTGTCGTGCCGTAACCGGGAGTTGGTGCTCGGGGTCGGCACAGGATTCGAAGATTCCGGTTTGGAGGGAGATGAGCACGGCGGGGTGTTCACAAAACGACACTTTGTTAATTTTTTACAAATAACTTTAATTAAAAGCTCGATTTGACAACTTATATCGGTCTTGATTTTTTTATCTAACTCCCGAGTTTATTCTGAGGTCGATTATTATAAACTGTGTCCGCACGTTTGTTACAATTCTTGACGACCGACTGCCCGCCCGATCTTCCGAATCGGCGGTATTTATATTCTCGGAACGACGTTCTGTTGCTAACTTGGGGGCTCCCGAGTTAGCGTTGACTTCTCGTTGTCAGCGCTCTGTGCTGACCTTCGCATCAGCGTTTTCGGTAGACCTGGAGTCGGCCGCTCCGGGTTCCGGTGTCGGTTTGCATCGGATGATCGTTGTCCGATGCAATCGTCAGGTTTTTTGGCGGATTTCATATTCGACTTCCGTTGCTAGGTTCGGATTACTTATAGGTTACATAATTAATACTTATTGCGTTGTGCGCTCACAACACTAGGTCGCTCCGGTCACCGTCGCGTCACTATTTCCTGGAGATTGTGTGTGGCTCATGCCGTTTCGCGCGATCGTTACGCCCGATTCTCGCGCGCGTCAAAATAAAACATTATCAACTATCATTATTAGCGTGAGCCAAAAAGAAAATAAAATGAATGCGGCGGAATACACTAAAATACCCTTAATATCACCGCAAAAGAAAACGGAAAGCCAAGTGGCATTGCCTGATGGGCGTATCTCTATAATTAACCTACGTACTATTGGTGAGCCGGAAGGCCTATCACCGATGTAGAAAATGATAATAAAAACTCAAAACAAAAAGTGCGCCGATGGCTATCTTAAAGAAAATAATAATCGTATTCCGGCTCCGCAAACGTTCGCCGTGTCCCCCTCACTGGGTATCGCCGCGCGCCCTCAAATTACTCGCGGCGATCCCCTCAACCGCACTAGCGCTAGGGAAGCGTGCGGTCGCACGGTCGACCTGGAGGTTGACCGTGCGACCGCACGCTTCTTTCGGGCACCTTGGGGCAATTAGGTCGGCGCGCGTCGCCTTGCCGACGACGCGGCTGGTATTGGGCAGTCCCCAGGACTCGCCTAGGCACTCGGAACGTGTTCGTTCCCCAAGATGGTTGTGCGCAACTATTTTAGTGCGCGCGCACCGGGTGTCGGCGGGACCGTACTGGGGACGTTGGCTGGACTTCCTGGAAGACGTCTGACCAGTTTGTCCTCCGAGAATGTCGTGTGCACGTTAGTTCCTGCGCGTCCGTCCGCCGTCGACGGGATAATCATCTGGGTGTCCCTTGGAGTCCCTCGGCACGTTCGTCAAGATTGTCCTCACCGAAAGAGATGCGCACCGACTTAGGCGCGCAGAGACCTAGTGTCTCTGCGGTTGATATGTGCGTGTTCCTCGAGCGATGGCTATCTTAAAGAAAATAATAATCGTATTCCGGCTCCGCAAACGTTCGCCGTGTCCCCCTCGTCGAAGGTGCTCGAGGAACACGCTTCGCGTGTCGCTTTTGATAATGGTTCGCCGCTCGGCTGTTACATAGCGCACCTTTCGAACGCAGCTTAAGGGTGGCTTAGTTTCTACGGTCGCGCGTCCGCTCTTGCGTATCTCATTATTTTGCGTATGGAAGCAAGGAAAAGCCTACTTGTATCGCCTTATATCCGATTCGTCATAAACGGCTTGCATTCAAAATTAATATTTTTATCTATGCCCATTCGGCGTTACTAGAATAAAGACAAAATAGTCGGAAACATTGTTTCAATTGGCTTGCGCTTTCTGCGCTAAACTTATTCACTAACAAGTGATACCAATAACAATTTACACGCTCGCAAAATCCATCTTACAAAAGTTTATTATATTTCAAAATACACATAATAAACCTTATCTGTTACTATATTTGCGCGGCTATCGAACTGAAAATAAAAGAAAACAATCTGTTTTATCCGCGGAACGTTGACTAAACTTAATCTAAATCACATTAATACGCCGGGACAAGGGGTACAATTTTCCTTTTATGCGCGCGGGGTGTCTGGCAAGCATTGGGCGGCGTCCTCTTCGTCCGAGATGTCGCATACGATGGATTGGACGACCCTCTCCAGAAGGACCTTGGGGCCCTCGTCCGCTGTCCTCTTTGGCAGTTTGGCGTCCTTCAGGGCGCCTTCGGAGTTATCATGGGAGGGGTGCGCCCTCCGTGGTGCAGGATACCCGCTCGTGGACGGCGAAGCGGCCGTCGGCTGCAAGGTAACCCCTGAGTATTGAACAATCTATGTCAGTTGAATTTACCGGGCGGAAGGATATTTTACCACAACTCACTCGGTTATCTATGTATTTCGTGTAATTAACGGTCGCCACTCGGTTTCTCCATAACCAACCGAGAAGGATAATAAATCGACAGACCTTTCGTAGTCTACTTCTAATCTTCCTTTTATCTGTTACAGGTTCCCCCAGGATGCCGGATGGACCGCGCTGACCACTGGATCGTCGGCGTCGCTGGATCGCCGTCGCCAAAGGATAGTCTCCACCAATGGATCGCCGTCGCCAAAGGATCGTCTCCACCAATGGATCGCCGTCGTCGCTGGATCGCCGAATTGTCGTTGGACAGGGATTTTACAGTCGCCGTGTCAACCAATAGGATTTCAGGGAAGTGTAACACAGGAAATCAATTACTTTCACAAGCACTGTACTCTGTTTTTAACACTGAATTTATTCTGTTTCAGGTTACACAATATGGCCGTGCACGTTAGCGCTTACAAAATGGCCGCGCGACGCCATCTTGACGTGGCTCGATTTACGCATCGATTTTATTTTGACCGCAATGTTTTATTAACTTTGCGATTCACAAACGTTATTTGTGCGCGCGCGTATCGATCGCTGATTTCGATCGTTTTCATGAAACTGCAATAGTTTGACCAATCGGGAATCATCGCGTTGTATTATCGATCGCTGCTTGATTTCGTTTTATTCGCGATGGAGAATTAACAATTCGCGTTGTTAATCACGATTATTTAATTGAATACGACTTTGCACGTCGTTCGCGGGCGTCTCGGTTTTACAAGAGCCTCGCTGTACATTCACGCATCACAAGTGCTCCCGAGAAAATGACCCTACTCGCGATGTTAATAACTTTCTTTATTAACGTTACTCGCATTTTAATTACTCGCGTTATTCACTAACGACTTTATAATTTGCGGATTACGCGTCGCTCGCGGGCTAACCCCGGTTTTAAAAGAGAATCGATAGCACGTCCGCACGCTACGACTGCACCCCTACGAAAGACCTCGATTTTCCGTTCGCACTCGCCAAAGAGGGGCCGCGCGCATGCGCAGATCGAACAGCCGATACTTACGGCTGACGCAACTTTCCTGCTCGTGTCGTCACGCACGCGAAAATAGCGTGATATGGTAGGCGCTGGAATTTTCCGCGTTACTAACTGCGTAAATTAAATTTTAATCAATAATTATTCTTCCGTCTTCCAGAGTCTTCCATTAACAATAATGCCTGCAATGTAACGTATGAAATAAATGACATTTTATACTTATTTAATTATTATATCGCTCGTCATTTCCTATCCGCATGGTGCATTGGTTACGCCTCCTGGTGCGCTTAACAATTTCCTTAATAAACTATCGCACGATGACGCGTATGCCGTCGGAGCGCTCATCGCCACTCGGTACTCGTGAAATATACATTTGTTCTCATGGAAGATGTCCACGTATGATCTTTGCTCTACGACTATCACGCGTCGACGCGAAGGCTGCCGTCAATCTGCCCGGCACTCAGTATTCGCGTTGGGCACGTTGTCCCCGTGGAGGATGTCCACGTATCCATTTTCGCCTGTGATCGTGCCTCGTCGACGAGGGGTCGTCGTCGCGTATCCCTACTCCTAGTATGCGCGGTAAAACACATCATACTCGTGGAAGATGTCCAGGAGTCCATTTTCACTCGGATCGGCTCGGCACCGACGTAAAGGTCGTCGCCGTACTCCCCGAGACTTGGTAAACACCGCGCAATCGCATATTCTCGGAGATGACGTCTTCGTGCCGACTTCGGCCTCCGTCGTCTTGTCGACGACGGGAGTGGTCGGAGACTGTTCCCCGGTACTTGGTAAACCCTCCCACGTGATCAGTTCTCGGGGAGGACGTCGCCGTCTCGATTTACGCTCGCGCTCTCCCCGTAGAGGGTGTCCGGGTACCGAACTTCGCTCGCGGCGATGCCCGTTCGACGGGCGGCCGTCGGAGCACGTACCAGGTGCAACTGTGCGTGGCGCGCGCAATTGCTCCCGGAGAGAATGTCCGCGTCGCCGACTTTGCACTCCGCGTCGCGGGGTCGACGGGGATGGCGTCTATATGTCTCCCAGGACTTGGTACGCACGTATCGCGTCGGTGTCCTCGGAGACGACGTCCCGATACGATATTGGCCTCGCGTTCACCGGACTTTGACGGGACCGCTCGTCGGTCGCGTCCCAGGTTTTGCGGAGCGTGCCTAATCGATCTACTCTCGGAGACGACGCTCGCTGAGCGTACTTCGTCGGCGATGTTCCCCTGTCGACGGGAACGTTATTACGCGACTTATCAGGTCTCCTCGATTGCGTTTTCGCGGTTTCTTCCAGGGGAAGACGCTCGTACGAAATCCTTGCTGTTTCGGTTCTGCCGCTCGTATCTGTCAATGTATCGCGTTTATCGCGATTTGCTTATAGCTAACCTGAAATACGATAGGAACGGAAGGATTGAACATTCTCTTTCATACAAATTCATTCTCTGGCATTTATGCAATTCCTAACTTGCGCGATGCGACTTGAAGTCAACGAAAATTCGTTTATTGTAAATAAATTTATTTTACTCGTTTGAACCTTTTCTTTGGCATATTTTGCGCGATGCGACTAGCAAATAAAATAATAAATGAAACGCAAAATAATAGTCGGCCTCTGCCTGAAACAAATCAACTCGCGAGAGACTTATAATTATAATCGTCTTTTAGCCTTACTGTCTTACTATTAATAAACCTTAACCTAAAATCTACATAGATGCGGTGGGACATAGGATTACATAATTTCCACGACGCTCGGGGTCTTTGGAGGGCACAGGGCGGCGTCCTCTTCTTCCCCGACGTTCGCGATGTTCTCGCTGTCTGGCTGCTTTGCGTATCCGTGATCCACCGGGAGGCGGCTCTCGCACCTCTCGATGACGACTCTCGGCGTGTTGGGCCGCTCCCTCTGCGACGGTCGGGACACCTGGTGTGCCTCGTCCGCGTCGGTTGGGAGTTTCGGCGTCGTCAGAGTCGGCGCTGCTGAGGGCGTAGCCGTCGGCTGCAACCGTACCTCCTTCTCGCGATGAATAAAGTGTCGATTTCCCGAGCTCTAGTCGCGTGTCACAGCGTTTTAAGTATCGCGTATAATATTAAGTTTACGTTACCAAGCCCAAATAATATCTAAACTTATAAATTTTGTTATTTTATTTACCTCTTGAAATTCTAATTTTATCAAATTTCGAAATCTGTTTTTTAATAAACCAAATGTATTTTCTATTAATATTCTAGTACCTAAAAATACTTTATTATAATGAATTTTATCTACAGAGGTTTCCATAGTCCGTATATGGAGTCAAGACCCATGGCTTTATAGCATATGCATTATCTCCTAATATATGATAAGTGTTGCCACAGATGTTGGGTAATTATTGAATAATAAATGAGAGTTTGTAGACTCTGGAATCATATATTTTTGCAGGAGCTCCTGTGAAGACGTCAATACACTTCTTTTTGTAATTGCAAATTCCTCGCAGAGTTATTGAAGGGAGATCGTGCCTATTTGCATAGGTTGATTTGATTTTATGAGTAGGCGTTGTAATGGGAATTGACGTACCATCAATACAACCAAATGTATTTGAGAATCCAGATATCTTAAAATAAAAAGATAAAAAAATAAAAGTTTACAAATTAAACAGGAAATATAGTTGCACATATGTATATAGTTTGTAAGTTTTACTTTACAAAAATTCATTGCAGCAGATTCTTTTTCATCATCTGTTATCGGAAATTTAATGACGTCTGCTGCAATGTTTTATATTTTTAAATTACAGGATTTTAATAAATAATAATAATATTTTTGCATCCGACGTAGAAACAAAATAAGCAATTTTACAAATTTGTATGCATAATTTTAATTAATAAATTAATATCTAAAATTAAGGAAAGTAATTAAGATGCTTTATATAATAAACGTATATGAAAAAAAGCAAAAGCATTTCAAACATTGACAGAAAGAATTAGTTATATTATATCTGATATTTAATTAACCTATTAACCTACCTCTTAACCTATACTTCTTGTTTATTTTTTAATGAAAAGCTTTTATTACCTGCTATATATATTATATTTGTAAAGTCTTGTGTCTACGATCCAAGAACTTGGTCCGAGATGTCGGACGTAGAAAGAGTTTACCTATCGCACTTAAACAAATCGGCCAATTGACCAATGCGATTGGTCAATTCTTTCTCCGTCCGAGATCTCGGACCAAGTTCTTGGATCGTGGACACAAGGCTTTATCATAAAGTTGATATCATACAATGTATGATTTCTTGAATAATTGCACGTTGTTGTTTCTGCACTGAAGATTCACAAATCAATCGCAAATGCCAAGCGAACGTCAATATTATCATTAATAAATTTGATCAATTTCTCTTTACACTAAACATAATTTTTAACCTATATTGGCATTATTATTACAATTTTGATTTAATTCGCTAGTCTAAATATTTTGTTAAATAATTGTAATTGTAATGTTTTGATTTAATGGTTCATAATTTTAACAAAACTAATTTATTATTTAAGTATATTTATGAATATTTAACAAGAGAAACTTAAATTTCCCTCGTAGTTGTCCTGAACATTATGGCGGATCAAAGAACCAATCAAAAGTTGTCTAAACGGTGTCCAATCTGTAACTTGAGGATATCTACCATGAACATGCTCCGCGGCCACATGCGCATGCTCTGTCAGCTCTGTGGCCACATGCGCATGCTCCGTGGCCACACGCGCATGCAAAAGTGCGCGAATTTGAAACGTATGCATACTTATAATACCAACTATTTATATGTACTTTTTATATACCAACTATAATTCTCTGCTTTAACAAATTATTTCTGTTTCGTTAACTTGGACGCTTAATATCTGTAGCAGAAATAATTTGTTAAAGCAGAGAACAGTTGGTATATGAAAGTACATATTTATATTTATGCATTATAAATATGCATACGTTTCAAATTCGCGCACTTTTGCATGCGCGTGCGGCCACGGAGCTGACAGAGCATGCGCATGTGGCCGCGGAGCATGTTCATGGTCGCTACATCTCGTCGGTATGACAGTATTCCTAACCTGAGAGTCGTCAACTTTAATGCTAAATATCTCGCTTCGCAGGGCAGACCACCGCATTTTCCTGCCAGATTCTTTCGTTTCGTGTCAAAACGCGTCGAATGAGCATAATTTCATTGATATTCGAGGTGGAGAGGGTATTCTAAATAATTACCATGATATTTTATCTTCATCCGATGATAAAGATGTAATCTATGTTTTATATTGAAGACCAAGAATTTTTAAAGAACGAGTAAATTATTTAATAGAATTAGATGACATTGAGTTTAAAATAAGATTTCGTTTAAACAAAGAAACTGTAATAACAATATTAAATCATATACACGGAGACTTAGTATTTAGGAGTGAAAGGTACGTAAGACGGAATATTTTATAAACGCGTGATTAATACATATGTATAAATATTGTAATTTTTTAAAAGAAACTACTTATATTTTTATTAATGGTTTGTTAGTCTATATCCTGAACATGCATCCTTAACATATTTATCCTTAAATATTTATCTGTTTTAAGTTTATATCTTTTTATACAATAACATATAAACTGAGCTCAAACCAACGTTCATTTTAATCGACGTTAAGGTAAACCTAAATTAATGTCACTAATGCCCGTTTCTACCAACGTCGGTGAACTGTAACTGTAGGTTAACTCACCCTTCGTATCTTTTTAACTGTCCCTCTTAGAAAGAGACGAAGAGTGAGTTGACCTAAGGTTACAGTTAACCGACGTTGATAGAAACGGGAATAATAGTGAAAACGGGCATTAGACTCTATTCAGCGATTGCGCATGTGTTGGTAAAAAAGAATTGAAAAGGTCAGCGTAAGCTGTTATATTTGTATATTAATAAAATACAAGTATTCTTATTATAAGACCGGTTCTACAATGTATTTGTTGGATAAAGTTCCGAAAAGCACATACCTCTGATCGTTCTGAAATTTTGTATACTATTATATTTTGATATGCTAATTACGAATATGTCAATGAAAATTGGCGCAAAGGTCATTTTCTAGGTAAAAATAAAAAAAAAAATTTTTTTGCATATTTTTGAATTATCTTGATTAATATAAATTTTAGTACAAAAAGTTTCAAATAAAAATTGTACGTCTCTTAAAAACACAACTTTTATGTTCTATACGCTATTACTGTAAAAGCAGTACTTAACGAGAAAAATGTGAGAAAAAACGAGATAACAAAAAATGGTAAATATTCCGATCAGGGGACCATCCCTCGATGGCCTTGACCTTGGCATATTTTGTCAAGGTCATGACCCTGAGTGACCTTCAAAAGTTTTTAGCCGTCGCTCGTTGTATGTTAAAAAGTTATTAACAAAAAAAGTTTGACAAATATAGCAGTTATTTTGAGTACTAATAGACATAAATGACTGATATTTATGTGGAAATAGTACATGTATGAACGAAGGAAAGTTAGTTAAAGTAGCGAATTGTTGGTATATTAAGAAAAGTACTATTTAAAGCAGAGAATAGAGAGTATGTGCTTCAACTTACAAAGCACATACATGTAAAGCGCGTCACTAACCTATAGGTTAGTGGCGCGTTTTACAAATGTGTGCTTTGTATGTGCTTCAACTTAGGAAGCACATACTTTTAAAGCGCGTCACTAACCTATAGGTTCGTGGCGCGCTTTACAAGTGTGTGCTTTGTATGTGCTTCAACTTAGAAAGCACATACTTGTAAAGCGCGTCACTAACCTATAGGTTAGTGGCGCGCTTTACAAGTGTGTTCTTTGTATGTGCTTCAACTTAGAAAGCACATACTTGTAAAGCGCCCCACTATAACCTTGTCAGGTGAATGAAACGTTCTACCTTGCGTACGGGGCCTTGCTAATCTTTTCAGTATCAATATTTTTAGTATATGGTAGACTCATCACTTTAGTAAGGCGAAGATTTAATAGATATACAGATTTTATATGTCAGGTGAATGGAATTGAATGTTCATTTGTATTTTTCTTGTTAAGTACTGCTTTTACAGTAATAGCGTATAGAATATAAAAGTTGCGTTTTTAAGAGACGTACAATTTTTATTTGAAACTTTTTGTACTAAAATCTATATTAATCAAGATAATTCAAAAATATGCAAAAAATATATTTTTTTTATTTTTACCTTGAAAATGACCTTTGCGCCAATTTTCATTGACATATTCGTAATTAGCATATTAAAATATAATAGTATACAAAATTTCAGAACGATCGGAGGTATGTGCTTTTCGGAACTACAGCCTATTTGTTTGATACATATGTACTTCTGTAAATATAAGTATATTTAGTGTATGCATATGCTGTATATGGACATTATAAATAAAAAAAAAACCAGAAATGCCAATGTATAGATGCATATTAGAAGGAATAAGGACCGCATGGATTTACTTGTACTATTGCTATACGAATGCTTTACATTAAAATACATTAAAATATCGAAAAGTGTTTGAACAGTGTTTATACACATAAAAATTATAAAGGTTGGATATTGTTCTAGAAAGTATATTTTTCCTAATAGCGCTGCATCTCAATGTCTTGAAAAATTTTAAACGATTTTCTACTTAAACGCTTTGAAAGTTTATATAATTTACTAAAATTAAAGAACCGCAGAAATGGAATAATTTAAATATAATGTACAGTTTGACGCTTGAAGTAGCCGATAAAATATCACAGCACATGTTCAATTTGATGTATTACTTCAGAAACTTTTCGACGAATTTCTTTACGTTGCGCATTTCCTGTGGAAGTAATAAAAAAGAAGAAGAGACATTATATTTTCCCTGAACGTGAAAAAAGATACGATGAGTCTTCCCTCTTAACTGGAGCTCCTTTACCTCTTCGTCAGATATATATGCATCATTCTTCGGTATGGTTTGATTTCTGTCTGTCATGAATTGTTTTACAAGAGACGCTGTCATTTGACCCCATCTATGACTACGTTTACACGGCGGCTTATAAGCCGAAGTTACAACTGCCGTATACCATCCGATCCAAGAATCTTCTTCTTTTTAACAATATGATCACTTAAATATAAGCCTCTTTCATACTCTACACATTTGAATTAATCTCTTTTGATATGTACATAATAGGAAGTGTAGTTTAAAATCAAAATCTCTTATTTGAATGATCATTATGATGAAAAGAAAAAACGTTTTGGATCGGATAGCACATACGGCACCGTTACATTGTAGCAGTGGAGTGTTCCTATTACCTATTGCTTCCTGAAAATCATTATTACAATTTTTATTTTCCATTATTATGTATATTATGTATTATGTTTATGATACGCGATACTTGTTGCCGGAAATTTTTTATGTAAAGGAAGCCATGCTGATAGAGCTACGATGCCGGCTAAAGGCTCGGGGAATGTAAGGGCACTGTATATGGAGCTAGTGCTCCACCTTGACTGAATCCTCCGAGAACGATGCGAGAAAATACTAAAAAACAAGAAGAGACATTATATTTTGCCTAAAGGTGAAAAAAGATTCAATGAGAGTCTTCCCTCTTAATTGGAGCTTCCTTACCTCTTCATCAGATGTATGCATCGTTCCTCGGTATGATTTAAATTCTGTCTGTCATAATTCATTTTTGAAGAGACGCTGTTGTTTGATCCCATCCATGACTACGTTTACACGTCGGCTTATAAGCCGAAGTTGTATAAACTGCCGTATACTATCCGATCCAAAAATGTTCTTTTTATCAATATTATCACATAAATATGAGCCTCTTTCATAGTCTAAACATTTGAATTAATCTCTTTTGATATATACATACTAGAAAGTGTAGTTAAAAATGAAAAGCTCTTATTTCAATGATGATTATAGTGAAAAGAAGAAACATTTTGGCTCTGACAGTATACGGCAGTTGTAACTCTTCGACTTACAAGCCGACGTGTAAACGTAGTCTATATGGCACAATTTGATCGCCATCACCGTTACATTGTAGTAGTGGAGTGTTCCTATTACCTATTGCTTCCTGAAAATCATTATTACTGTTCGGGATTCACCGTTCAAGCGTCCGTATTTTCGGGATCCTATTTTGCGTCGCGGGATACCGCGAGATTTGACAACGTCGCGGCAGTCGTGTTGACAGCCGCGCGTACAAAAGCTCCACGAGTCGGTCACGCTCCCAAATTCCTGAGTCGCGTGGTTTTCGCGTCCGGCGTTCTGCGTGCCGATCGGGAGAGTTCAGTTCGAGTATTGCGAGCGAGCGAGGCGAAGCGAATACCAAATCGTATACGAGTGCGAGGATTGTGCCTTCCGACGCCCTATAATCAGCTCAAGTTTCGAGTCTTTTCGCTCTCGCTAGTTGCTCGATCTCGATCTCCGCGAGCGCGAATCTAACGTGTCGGCGTGCTTATCCCAAGTCCCATAGTTATTCGCGGTGCAAGATTTCCGTGACCTCCGCGTCAAGATTTCTGCTTCAGTGGTTCGCACGCCAAGACATTGTGCTCGCGTATTTATTTGTCGATTATCGCCCTCAAGGACATTAAGTATTCGGGCTTATTAATCGCAAAGCGGTACAGTGATGGGGATTGCATTGTGCTTGCGGCTATTGATATGCAATCACGCCTGTACGGACATAGTTTCCGAGTGACGTTTTTGCGTTCTACTATATCAGAGGTGCTCATTGCCCTCGCGTCGATACTGAGTTGTAACCATTTCTTTTGTTGACATTTTGATAAATATATTACTTGACTGTTTAATACGCGCGAGTGATTATTGAGAGTGCCCGCTTCACCGTCGAGCCTTCCGACAAGGTGATCCCAGTGATCCTCATTTAAACCCGAACATAAAATTTGGTCCTTCGAGCCGGATCGACGTGAAGAAATATTCCTCACTCTCTCACTTCGCGAGTTATTAAACAGTGCCAGTCATCATGTCGACTCTTGAGGAATTAATCTCCTTACAAGATCAATTAATAAACTCAGTGTTGCGTGCCTTGCCAAATTTCAAAAAACTTGGCCAATCGAAATGACCCCGGCTGTCACACGACAACGGCTTGCCATGCTCGAAAAAACTTTTCAGAAGTGCCAGGAGCTGGAAGGCCAGATTCAACTCAAGGCGGATGAGAAGGCGAAGACATCGGTGCCGTACTTCGTTAAAAGATGCTTCATCGAATGCGAGGACAACTACAACGAAGCTGCGGACTACATGGCAGAAATCTTAGCGAAAAGCGAATCGACGGATCCACCTGTAGCGGGTAGCGTGAGTCGTATAAATGATTTTTCGCGACAACCGTACTCGTATTTGCCTACTATTAATTTACCGTCGTTCGATGGAGCTTTCGAGAAGTGGGAAGGTTTCCGCGATAAAGTTCAAGTCAATGATTCACGACGATCCGAGTTTGTCGGATTTAAAAACGTCTCCATTACTTATGTTCTTGTTTAAAAGGAGACGCTAGTAACGCGCTTCACGACATTAATATTACCGATGCCAATTTTGTGATTGCGTGGAATCGACTTGTATCTCGTTACGAGAATAAGCGAAAATTAATAACGCATCGGTTTGCACGCGTTGTTCAACTTGCCGAGCGTTAATTCTGAAAGCTCCAAAGATCTTCGTGATCTTCGTGATCAAGTTAATAAATCATTATATTCGTTAAAAAACCTCGGTCGTCCGGTAGACCAGTGGGATGATGTCATCGTGTTTCTTATCGTGCAAAGACTTGATAAATCTACCAAAAAAGCATGGGAACTTAAAACTCGGTAATTCAAACGAGTATCCGAAATTTAACGAGCTTAACGAATTTCTCGAGTCGCGGATATGTGCGTTGGAGGCGATCTCACCGATACCGCCAAAGGACTCGTCTAAACCGGCTCGAGGAAAATCCCTCGCGTCTCACTCGACCGCCGCCGGTCAACTTTCGTGTCCAAAATGTAAAGCGAATCATTTGCTACACCAATATTCAACCTTTTTAAATTTAACTCCGTCGCAACGCTTTGAATTTGTTAAACAATGTAAACGCTGCATTAATTGCTTCAGTGCAAAACATTCGTCTGTGAAAAATTGCACGAATTCCTATGTCTGTAAACAGTGTAATAAAAAGCATCACACATTGTTACATTTCGAAGCGTCGACCGTCACCTTGCGAAACCGAACAAGCGTCATCCTCCGCGATCCCCGAGACCGCGACCCCCGCTCAGCGTGATACTACCTCCAAGGTAGATATCGCGTCACATTTGTTATCGCGAATCGATCGCTCCCCAAATCACGCATACTTCTTGCGACAGCACGCGTTCGAGTTTATTCGCCTCAAGGGCGTTATGTGACGGTGCGCGCCCTTGTCGATCAAGGATCAGCGTCCACCTTTATATCAGGATCGCTCGCACAAAGTTTACGTTTGGTAAAATCGAAATTGTCGGTGTGCGTAACCGGTATTGGCGATATAAA
>JASTWR010002200.1:0-24658 GCA_030770355.1 Harpagoxenus sublaevis
TTCTGGGTTCGCTTACCGTGGGTCCAGGTTAGAGCTAGTAGTAGCCGGTCCGGTTACAAGGTTCTGATTGCGCCAATTTTCGACGATTTTTTTATTGTTGCATCGCTTCGGCATTTCGTGAACGCGTAGAGCCACAGACGATTATCGATATCAACGATTACTTTTGAAGATATAGCAAAAAAAAAGACGATATGCCTTTAATTTTGCTGTACCGTTTAAGCGGTTGGAGCTGGAGCTTTGGGGTCTGAGGACGAGTTTAGGGCTTGGACCTCCCCTACAAGTGGAACTTTGGCTCATCCTCCTACCCTTTTTAGTTTCGGAGATATAGGACTTCAAAGTTTTCAAACAGGCGCCATTGAAACGTGACCGTAGAATTGATGATTTTTATATATGTTGTAGGGGGCCCTCCCGCTACATGTACGTAAAGGCGTTCCAAAATCTAACGATACGTTTTCGAGAAAATAATTTTTCATTTTTTTTGTTTCGTTTTGGGGGTTGGACGACTAAGGTTTCTTATAGATCTCGATGAGCCCTACAATTTTGGTCCTCAGGTCCACCCCTCTATCTGTTATAGTTTCAAAGATATAGAGCTTTAAAATTTTTAAACGGTCGCCATTTTGAAACGTGACCGTAGAATTCGATGCCCTTTATATATGTTGTAGGGGGCCCTCCCCCCTTCGCGTACGTACAGGCGTACCAAATTCTATACCTACGTTTTCGAGATATTAATTTTTAAATTATTTTTTGAAAATTTTTTTTTGTTTTGGGGGTTGGACGACTGAGGTTTCTTATAGATCTCAACAAGCCCTACAATTTTGGTTCTCTGGTCTACCCCTCTATCTGTTATAGTTTCGGAGATATAGGGCTTTATAATTTTTAAATTGACGCCATTTTGAATCTTGACCGTAGGATTTGATGCCTTTTATATATGTTGTAGGGGGCCCTTCCCCCTACACGTGCACACAGGCGTATTAAATTCTATACGTACGTTTTCGAGAAAATAATTTTTGATTTTTTGGTTTTGTTTTGGGGGTTGGACGACTAAGGTTTCTTATAGATCTCGACTAGCCCTATAATTTTGGTCCTCTGGTCCACCCTCCTATCTGTTATAGTTTCGGAGATATAGAGCTTCAAAATATTTAAACGGTCGCCATTTTGAAACGTGACCGTAGAATTCGATGCCTTTTATATATGTTGTAGGGGGCCCTTCCCTCTACACGTACGCACAGGCGTACCGAATTCTATACCTACGTTTTCGAGAAATTAATTTTTGAAAATTTTTAAATGAAATTTTTCCAAGTTTCGCTTAGAGGCTTTGCAAAATGGACCCTAAATTGTCTATGCCAGTCGATTCGGAACGTCGAGAAACGCGTTTCGGACGCACAAATTTTTGACCAATTTTTGAGAATTTTTAAAAATATTTTAAAGTCTTTATGCACAAGAGGCCTTGACGAATCGACCACACATTGTCTATGCCAGTCGACTCGGAACGTCGAGAAACGCGTTTTGGACGCACATATTTTTGACCGATTTTTGAAAATTTGTGAAAATATTTTTCAGTTCCCCCGAGTATCAATGAGGGAAGGCAAAATCGGACACTGGGAGACTATTCCTACGGGTAGTACTCGACGAGACACGCATAATGGACTTACAAATTTTGAATCAATTTTTGAAAATTTCTAAAATTTTTCTGTCACTCGAAAAATATAAAAAATTGATTTTTTTCCCCTTTTATTTCGTCAGGATTGGCAAGATTTAGCGAATTTAGTTAGGGCTGCGATGTGGATTTCGACTCAGGTCAGGTTGTAACCGGGCACGTAAGGTCACGCGTGACACAACTCATTCGTTAAACTGACGAAATATATTCAAAGTTCGCGTAGCACGGTCGCCACTCGATTTTATCCTCTAAATCGAGAAAGATAAGTATACTACTAACCGTATCTGTCGACTAATTCTCTCTTTTTTCTGTTTCAGGTGTTCCGGACTGCTGCTGGACGCTCGGCGTCTCGTCTCACGGATGGACCTCTTTCGTAGAAGCCGCTTACTACCAACGATGCTCTGGACCACTGGATCGTCACGGATGAAGCACCCACAGGATCGTCGCAAAATCTCAGGTAAGTATCTCGTATACCGTATGCTTATAGCGTAAGCAATGTGCATTTACTCGCACTTAATTTCCGCAGGAATGGTGATTACGCATGAATCTCCCGCGTGGAAGGTGACTCAGGATAGGCCACTGGATATCGTCGAATGATTTCTGACACTCGTTATATCACTTTAAATAACAATGTATTTATTCGTGTTATTTCAGAATAAATGTTCAGTACAATGCGTTTCACAATAATTTTCTATCACTCGCGGTGTCACACTGTGATCGCTGGTTACAGTTTCGTGTGTATCGCGTTAAATCGTGAAAACTCGGATTAATTCGTTGTCCGACACTCCGCAACTTGATTATCATCGGTGATCGTAAGAATCTGATATATTCTCCCGTATGACTGTTCTCGGTTTGTTACACGGATATCAGAGTTCGAAAGTCTATCACAAGTATCGATCGCGTTTACATATCACGAAAATTGACGGATATCGCTCCGGACGCGGGATCATCGGTTGTCACGAGAACGTATACTTTGTCGCTACGTATAAAACGTGTTGTCGCGTCGCGCTCTCCCGATAGACTCCTCGTACGAACGATCATTCGCAACGGCGTACGTCCCCTCTCGGGCGGTTACCCCCACTCCTACTATTGCGTCAGCCATCACGTGATCGTCGCCTGTTCACAGCTGCGTATCGGACAAACAGTCTCACAAACACGCAGGAATGTTGTTTTGTTCTCGCTGTTATTTCTCGTTCGCTAGATACGGCTCGCAAATACATGTCGAGAATATTATATATCACGGAATATCACGATTTTACAAATTTCGCTCAGATACGGAATTATGCATGTATCCTAGGTTCCGGACCACGGGTATCGCTCGCATTTAACGTTTACGCTCGATGCTACCACATACAAGGTGATTTAAAACAACCTTTTACCGTTGAAAGTACAGATTCGTGACAAAATTCTGAGACGACTTTTCCTCTTGCAAAATTTTGTCCGAAGCTTACTTTCTGTGTTATAATGCAAAATACTTACCCTATCGCTGGCCGAGTACAAGAGGTAGACAGGAGCGGCGCGACTCACCATTAGACGCGGGCGCTTACGTCGGGTGCCCGCTGCGCGATCAGTCGATCAATCAATGGATCGAGCTGCGTCCCAATATTTACTGCCAGCACAGAAAATCTACAGTTCGCATTATGCATAGATTTTCAGAACTGGCAATAACATTGGATAACGATAACCACAATGATACACGCACACACATGCAAGCACGTTCACTCACTCGGGTTACTGTTTTCTTTCACAAACTTCACTTAAATACACTTAACTTTACACTTTTTACTCACATACTTAAAAATGTGCAATTATTATTAACAATACACAATGAGTCGCTTACCATGTTTACGCAAGCGTTACTTCTGTAGTAAGTTACTGAAATTATCGTTTACGATAATCCACTCCGCGTAAACGGAGGTCTCTGCATAATTCACTCCGCGTAAACGGGAGTCTAGCAGAATTATCGTAAATTACTACAGAAGTAATGCTCGCGTGAACGTGGTAACTGTCAACTCGCTGTGTTTACTGTTTACAACAAGATGCACTGTTATCCTTTGAGTGTAGAAAGGTGTAGAGGTGCGCGCCATCTCTAGGTTACCGACGCGTATCTTTCCGGGAAACCGATCCACGATACACTCGGTTCGCTACTATCAGACTAGCACTGCACTACGTTACACTGTCGAGTGTAAACGTCCGATTGCATGGTTAATGCCTCAGAATTTTAAACACGGAATTTGCGCTTTTACTTCGTTTCCGGAAAAAATATTGTTGCAAATTCTCTGAGAGATGTTCCTCGTAATAAAATATTTGGTTGCCCTAAAAAGGGCAGATTTGTTATCTTTATAATAAATGTTCAAAGTGGCCACTGTTCATCTCGATGCAAGCTCTCATGCGTCTCAATAGGTTTCTTGGAATCTTCTCCATAATGTCGTCTTCGATAGTCCAAATGGCATTGTGGAGCTTGTCATTTAATTCTTCCACGTTCTCGGGAAGCTTTTTGTAGATCATTTCCTTGCAGTATCCCCACAGGAAGAAATCTAATGGATTGAGGTCCGGAGATCTTGCGGGCCAACGTATCGGGCCGTATCGGACCATCCAACGCCCGGGAAATTGCCGATTCAAATATTCTGTGACCACTCTTGCGTTGTGTGGACCAGCACCATCTTGTTGGAATATTATTCTTCCTCTGTCCGCCAGTGGTATGTCTTCTAAAAATTCTGGCAAATTGTCTTCCAAAAATTGCAAGTACAATGCGCCATTTAAGATGTCAGGAAGGATAACTGGGCCTAGGATTTTCGTGCCCATTATCCCAGCCCAGACATTTATTTTCCAGCGAACTTGAAAATTTCTAACTCGAGTGACGTTAGGATTCTCGTCGTTCCACACATGCATATTGTGCGAGTTGAAAATTCCTTCCCGTGTAAATAGCGATTCATCGCTGAATATTACACGAGAAGGAAATTCCGGATCCTCATCTACTCTCGTTAGAAAATCTTCACAGAATATTCTTCTATTTTCATAGTCTTCGTCTCGTAAGTCCTGCACGCAGGTGTAGTGATAGGCGTGCAATTTCTCTTCCTTCAGAGTTCTCTGGACAGTGGAATAAGGCAATCCGTGCTCTCAAGCAATAACACGAATACTTTTTTCGGGTTCTTCCTCGACAGCACGAAGGATTGTCTCGACATTCCGCACATTTCTCGCATCGCGATTTCTACCGGTGTCCTTTTTTTCCGGTAAAACGCTGCCGGTCTCGTGCAATCTTTGAGCCGCCGCAAGTATAACGGGGGCCGACGGATGTCTTTCTCGGTTGGGGTACAACTCGGCGTATCGTCTAGCAGCAACGGCAACCCGACCGTGGCACTCTCCGCGTGCCATCAGCATATCGTAGTATTCTTCGCTTGTGTATGCTGCCATGTCTCGTCCTCTCGGCTCTTCTAATAATCGAAGGATTATTGACGCAGGAATTGATTGTTTCATCCTATTTATACGATCTTCGCGGGGGGTCGATATCCCCTCCCGCGCCCCCTCGACAAATCATCGGTTTCGCGCATCGCGTGGTGCCCAGTTATCCTTCCTGACATCTTAAATGGCGCATCGTACTTGCAATTTTTGGAAAACAATTTGCCAGAATTTTTAGAAGACATACCACTGGCGGACAGAGGAAAAATAATATTCCAACAAGATGGTGCTGGTCCACACAACGCAAGAGTGGTCACAGAATATTTGAATCGGCAATTTCCCAGGCGTTGGATGGGCCGATACGGCCCGATACGTTGGCCCGCAAGATCTCCGGACCTCAATCCATTAGATTTCTTCCTGTGGAGATACTGCAAGGAAATGATTTACAAAAAGTTTCCCGAGAACGTGGAAGAATTAAATGACAAGCTTCACAATGCCATTTGGACTATCGAAGACGACATTATGGAGAAGATTCCAAGAAACCTATTGAGACGCATGAGAGCTTGCATCGAGATGAACAGTGGCCACTTTGAACATTTATTATAAAGATAACAAATCTGCCCTTTTTAGGGCAACCAAATATTTTATTACGAGGAACATCTCTCAGAGAATTTGCAACAATATTTTTTCCGGAAACGAAGTAAAAAGCGCAAATTCCGTGTTTAAAATTCTGAGGCATTAACCATGCAATCGGACGTTTACACTCGACAGTGTAACGTAGTGCAGTGCTAGTCTGATAGTAGCGAACCGAGTGTATCGTGGATCGGTTTCCCGGAAAGATACGCGTCGGTAACCTAGAGATGGCGCGCACCTCTACACCTTTCTACACTCAAAGGATAACAGTGCATCTTGTTGTAAACAGTAAACACAGCGAGTTGACAGTTACCACGTTCACGCGAGCATTACTTCTGTAGTAATTTACGATAATTCTGCTAGACTCCCGTTTACGCGGAGTGAATTATGCAGAGACCTCCGTTTACGCGGAGTGGATTATCGTAAACGATAATTTCAGTAACTTACTACAGAAGTAACGCTTGCGTAAACATGGTAAGCGACTCATTGTGTATTGTTAATAATAATTGCACATTTTTAAGTATGTGAGTAAAAAGTGTAAAGTTAAGTGTATTTAAGTGAAGTTTGTGAAAGAAAACAGTAACCCGAGTGAGTGAACGTGCTTGCATGTGTGTGCGTGTATCATTGTGGTTATCGTTATCCAATGTTATTGCCAGTTCTGAAAATCTATGCATAATGCGAACTGTAGATTTTCTGTGCTGGCAGTAAATATTGGGACGCAGCTCGATCCATTGATTGATCGACTGATCGCGCAGCGGGCACCCGACGTAAGCGCCCGCGTCTAATGGTGAGTCGCGCCGCTCCTGTCTACCTCTTGTACTCGGCCAGCGATAGGGTAAGTATTTTGCATTATAACACAGAAAGTAAGCTTCGGACAAAATTTTGCAAGAGGAAAAGTCGTCTCAGAATTTTGTCACGAATCTGTACTTTCAACGGTAAAAGGTTGTTTTGAATCACCCTGTATATACATTTATATGGCAATTTTGCAGCGGAGACGCGTGTGCCAGGATCTCGGCGCGCAATCGTTCGATTCGCTTGGGATCTCGATAACGATGCTGATTGACATCCCGTAAGACGATATAATACAATTAATTTCATCTCGCACGGGTGTGCGCGGATTTTTGGGGCACACATGACGGATTGACGCGAGATCGCGATATTGGCGCCTGTTATGCTCCCGGAAATGCATTCGTAAGGGTCTTGTCCCTGTAGATGATGTGTGCGTCGATCTCGGCGCACAGAGTTCGCAGGTCGACGGGACCTGGTGCGCCGCATTCCCGAGGGGTCAATGAAGCGAACGCACGCGATTGTTCCTGAAGAAGGTGTCCGTGCTGGGTGTTTCCGGCACCCAGGTCGGATCGCGGTGAAACTCGGTATTCACCTTATTCAGGACTTCGGTAGGCCATCGCCGATGGTGGTTTGGCTGTACGAGGTCTGTGCTAGGATCTTGTCGCACAACGTTCAAAATTCTAATTTATCACCGTGGACGTCTCAGTTGACATCCCGAGAACACGCTCGTGAAGTTAGTTCGCCTGCATCAGGTCTGTGCCATGTACTTCCAGCACAGACGTCGAACTTGTGTCAGCTCACCTTTAGGACGCTCGTCGGTGTTCGGTGAACACATATATATCGCTCTATGTCGGAGACGCGGTGCGTGCCGCGATGTCGCCGCACACTCGCTCGACTACGCCGAGGACACGTGAAGCGTGTTCCTCGTGACTCTTTCGTCGCCTCGGATGATCCTCTCACCTGTATGATGGTCGTGCCCGACTCCCGGTGCACGATCATTCGACGCGGATGTAACTCGCTTATTCGTGCATCAAGCATGCACGATAGTCACTCTATTACGGCATTCCTCGCGAACGCTCAGTGTCTCGAGTTTCGTGCACGATGCACTTTTATGTCTTGGGCGCGCGATGACGCGTGTAATTGATCACGCGGGTGCGCGATAACGCTGAATCACGGGGTTGTTCCCCTTACGAACTAAGCTTACCAACTATGAATAAATACAAACTTAAACTTAAGTCTTAGCGCTAACGAATCGGCAAAGGGCATGAAATAAGGCGCTTTACCTATATATATATTTGTACTTTATATTGCCGCTATGGGCCTTTAATAATCAAAACCAAAAGGAAAATCATCGATTCATAATAAAAAAAAAATAGGAGCATGGGAAAATAAATCGGGCTCGTGGTGCGCATAAATGAAAAACTTAAGCAATTGTATGCTATGAGCGCCAAGACAAAATAAATAAGAGAAGAGGAGATAACCAAAAAATGAAAACGACTCAATGGGAGGCCGTCTGACGCCACAGCGGGCGCTGCTTCCAACGGGATCACTCCCGGGGAAGATATCCCGTTTGGGTGGCGAGTAGCGTCTCCACCGCGACCCTGCACTCCCTGGTCCTGGCGGATGCGACGCTGGACGGGCTGGTCCTCCCAGACGATGTTCGCTGGCTCAATCATCCGGGCTGCGCCGTCGACGATGTAGCCGCCGGCTGCATCGTTAGGTTGCAGCCGACGGGCGAGCCGCCGACTCCACCGACTCAAACGGATTGATGGGCGAGCAGCGGAGTCAGTCCGGAGACAACGGGCCAGCCAGAGGTCCGCCAGGAGCCTTCGGACAGTCCACGGGTCGTCCTGGAGAAGGTGCAGGACCATCCTTGCGCGATACGAACAGCGCAGGCAGCAACAGAGAAGCGGTGGTGACAGCTTCAAGAAAGAAGAGGACGCCGCCCAATGCCCTCCACAAGACCCGTTAGAGTAGATTACAGAGATTATTTCTTTAGGCTTTGTTTATTGTTTCTTTGCTCTTACTATTTGTACCCTTTGTCCCAGCGGACCAATGTTATTAGAAATAAGATTAGGCAATAAGAGCACTGAACTGCAATAAAGAACCAAAGCGATGTATATTAGACGTAGGAATAAAAGTTTTGTGTGATAAAAAACGAATACATTTGATAAATCTGATTTGGCGAAGAAATACACAATAATCGAACAAAAATGATAAATTCGCGCCTAGATAGGATTTATTTCAGGTACACGAGGCCTACATATGCAGAAAACCGCGAAAGATCGAAGATCGTAGGAGTTTCGCGAAACAACCAATCAGAAACGATCTACGTTTATTTTCATTGAAATCTGAACTTAACGCAAGTAAATGGTTCTGCGGTCCAATGATGGCCGAGTTAAGCTAATTGGCATCGAGTTAACGTAAATTCACTGTCAAAACCGCCCGGAGAGTCCGGAGAGCAATTTCGGCCAATCAGAGATGATAAACTTTGACGATACCGCTGAAAATCAACGTTAACGACATCTAACGATTCCGCGGGCCAATAGTGATCGAATTGGCTTAACTTTAGTCGAATTAGCGTAAATTCACTTCAAACGCGATCCGGGAAGACCGGAAAATAATTCCAGCCAATCCGGTGGCCGGATGGCGAATTTCGGTGTTTTCGTAGATAAACGCGAATTTTGGAACAAGTCAGTCAAGAGGGGTCAAAGGTGGCCGAATAAAGGTGAAAGGACCACTTTCGCTGGTCGAGCGACAGAAATAGGCGAACTCGCCATCTGATTGGTCGTTTCGAGCGATAGGAAACTCGGAGCGAAGATCATATCGAATTGCGAGGATTTAGCGTAATTCCGGCAAAATTCGACGGCCAGACCCGGAAATGGGTCAACGACGTCTTTCCCGAGCATTCTTTGACGTGATTGGTCCGATCAGGTCCCTAGGGACATTTTCGGGCGATATCGGCCGTGAAACGGCGAAACGAGTCAAAATTGGTCATTTCCGGATAAATCGGCATCGGGGAACACGACGGAGACTTCCGCGTCACCGTAGAGCCGTTGCATCGCAAGACGGGCGTCGGCGCATGCGCGATGCGAAAAACAGGTTTCTGATGCATTTAGGGGCACAATCGGATATATGCGACTGCAGGATCGACAGGCGAGCGCAAAATAAGCGTTTGCATATAAATTTGCAAATGTTTGTTCACATTTGTTATATTCCAGCATACAGACATTGTAAGTGGAAAATTCGGGAATTATTGATCGAAACGATTATTGCGCTCAAATAACGAGCGTTCCGGAATTTTCCATATCACGATGTTTTCGCGTGCGTGACGACGCGAGCGAGAATATAGCGTCAGCCAGGAGAGATGGCTGGCAAAACTGCGCATGCGCGCGGTCTTGCTTGCGCCGTTGCGGTGCGAGACTCGAGGTCTTTCTCCGGGAGCTCTCGTGGCGTACGGACATACCGTGAGGCTCGTTGTAAAACCGGAGTTAACCCGCGAGCGGCGCGTAAACCCGCAAGTTAGTAACGCGGAATAATTAACGAGCAATGTTAATTACGCGAGTGGTAAGTCGTTCGTAGTGAACGCAAGAAATAATCACGCGAGTAATTACGCGATAAGGGTCTTTCTCCGGGAGCCATCGTGATGTGCGGACGTGTCACACGAGGCTCTTCTAAAACCGGTGTTAACCCTCGAGCGGAGCGTAATCCCGCTAAGTGTAACAAGTCGTTGTAATTAACGCGAATAATTAAACGGTGATACGCAAGTGTAATCGCAAATAGGGTCTTTCCCCGGGAGCATTCGTGACGTGCGAGGCTCACATAAAACCGGTGTTAACCCGCGAACGGAGCGTTATCCCGTCAATCAGTAAAGTCGTTAGTGATTAACGCGAGTGGTATTAATTACCGAAAGCAATCATATTGATTAGCTTTATCTCGGGAGCTCTCGTAACGTGCGTGTGTGCCGTGAGGCTCAAGGTTAACCGAGATCAGTTAGTGGCGAGTGATACCGCCAAGCACATAAAGTCGTTTCGTGCAACGCGAATTCGAATAATTCGGTTAATACCGAAAACGGGACAGTCATCCGAGAGAGTCTCAACGTACGCATCCGTTACACGAGATCTCTCATGAAAATCGGAGATAACCCGCGAGCGACGTGCAATGTCGCATACGAGTGAACAATCGTGATTGTTAACGCGAGTCGTTAATTCTCAGTCGTGAACAGTAACAAAATCGAGCAGCGATCGATAAAACCACGCGTCGATACCCGATTGGGCGAACTTGTGCAGTTCCATGAAAACCGGTCGTAATCCGCGATCGATACGCGAGTTGGCGTTAATAATTTTTTTAGGAATAATTCTCTATCGTTTTGTCGCTCGCAAATTATTTCGCTCGCTGATTTGTTTAGACGCTTTCCTATTCTAATGTGTGGGATTCGCTAAAAAAATTAGGGCTGAGTTTACATTAAACTTTTTATTCTTAATAACTCAACATTTTTAACACCTTCCACATTTTGAGCATTTGTGGCAATTATAACATATATTATTCTTTTTGTTTCTATTCGAGTTTCTCCTCTTGTTTCGGGAGAGGTTCACTGGCGCACAGTACAATTGGACACGTTGCAATTGCACACCGTGCTATTAGACACATAAAGTTGCGCACCGTTCGATTGGACACGTTTCAATTGCACACAGTTCGTTTGGACACACTTCATTTGCGCACCGTTTAATTGGACACCGTTGCTTTGCACACATATATTTTTACATAATTTTTCAAAATTTTACATAAATTTATATAATTAAATTTTTTAAAATTCGTTATTAACTTTATTTTGTAAATAAACGTATGTTACATTGGACACAGTTCTTTCGCGCACCGTTCAATCGCGCACCGTTCTTTCGCGCATCGTTCAATCGCGCACCGTTCAATCGCGCACAGTTCTTTCGCGCACAGTTTTTTCGCGCACCGTTCAATCGCGCACAGTTCTTTCGCGCACCGTTCAATTGCGCACTGTTCTTTCGCGCACCGTTCAATCGCGCACGGTTCTTTCGCGCACCGTTCAATCGCGCACTGTTCTTTCGCGCACCGTTCAATCGCGCACAGTTCTTTCGCGCACCGTTCAATCGCGCACAGTTCTTTCGCGCACCGCTCAATCGCGCACCGTTCAATCGCGCACCGTTCTTTCGCGCACCGTTCTTTCGCGCACAGTTCTTTCGCGCACCGTTCAATCACGCACAGTTCTTTCGCGCACAGTTCTTTCGCACACAGTTCGATCAAGCGTATGTATATCTAAGAAATGGCAATGGTGTGCAAGGCAAAAATGAATAATAATGTAATGTAATTATTAATTATTGACGGATAGCAACGTACCAATAAAACGCACAAACATGTTCGTCTACAAAATAATTAGATTGTCCAATAAATTAGTTATTACGCTCCAAGTTGTTACAACTACGATCTCTTGCTGACGAATTTGCTGTGGTCGCTTATGATTATAACACTTTGGAGCGCAGCAACTTCGTGGAAAGAAAAAAGTGTACTAAGAATATTTCTACTTTTTACATGGTGTGTATAGTCCGTAAATAATTAATAATTATATTATACCATTCCGTATCTTTGCCTGGCACACAGTTGTTTTGACAGATTTCCTAACCTCTCGTAATTTATTTTTATTTCAGAAATATGCTTCTTTGAGCTTCTTTTCGAAACATTACAATCTTAGTAAGTATTGTGTATTTATATATTTCGTAATAAGACAAAAATGCAGTTTAAAATGACATTCCTAGCAATATTCCAAGAACAGATTTCTTATTTTCAGTGATGAATCAGATTTCCATATCTTTGTTATCGATAGCATATTATGGTGTTTTGGGCAATATCTCCATCAGTGCTGTGAAAGAAGTCATTTACAATGCAAATTGCTGTGTCTCCTTCAGGTAACTTCCTATTTAATAAACCATACGTACGTATACTGTAATATATATATGCTCATGAGATTTGACGAAATTTCTAATAAAGTTATTCTGTATATGAACCTCTAATATATTATACTATTTAATAACATTTTCAAACGCCTATTTCAGATATAACAGAACTGAGAGCCGCATATCTGACGCATCTATAGTAATTTGAACAGCAGGCCTCCTATCGAGCACTAGAAAAGAATTCATTAACAAAACACGAGATTCTTTTAAGCGAGAGTTGATTGTAATTTTCTCCGCTATTAGAATCCTGTGAAATGTTGTGAAAACATCAACGATCATCTTTTATCTTTCTGACTTTTGGGGGAATTAATCCTTTACTTTCAAAGCGTGTTTGTACAATGTCATTTATTGTCCATTACAAGCAATCAAAACAAGAATCTACAAAAAGCAACATTGTGTACTAAATATACAATATATGATATAGAATTAAAAGTTTATTCTCGTAATAAAACTCTAATAAATACAATAGAAATACAGTGTCGTATACACGGCGGCTAATAATCCGATTTAATAATTACCGTATACTATTCAATCCAAAATTGTCTTTTTTTTAATCGTAACGATTATTTAAATATGGATACCCTTTTTTGATCTTCTTCTGCATCGAGCCCTCATATCTGAGGTGTCGTGATCCCTCCAATTTCTAGTATATGTGTATCTTCTGCATCGAGCTCTCATGTCGAGGTGTCATGATTCCTCTAATTTCTAGTATATGTGTATTAAAAGAGATTGATTCAAATGTTTTGAATATAAACTAGACTCGTATTGAAATAATCATTATGATCAAAAAAAGAAGAACTTTCGATCGGATGATGTACGATAGATGTTAAACTGGATTATAAGCCGCTGTGTAAATGTAGTCTATAATAATTGTAAAATTATGATAATGTTTTCTTATTGAAACACGTTTTTTGTTTGTTGCTTTACAAATTTATATCTTTATTAAATACTTTTATAAAATGTGCGTATCATCTTAAATCTATATGGCACAAGGTAAAATCTACATATTTAATTACAATAAAGTACATATATATTACGCATAAATAACTTTAGGAACTATAATCTTCATATACATTTCAAAAGGCGCTTTATCGACATAAAAACAAAATAAGAGAAGATGAAAAAAATGTCTTCCGCTCTGAACTAATTTACAGCAAAATAGAAATAATTTGAAACAAAAATTCTGCATATTTCTCGCACTAAAAACAAATTCACATTTATATCATTAGCTGTCGTTTTCTGTAGTCACTATTTGACAAGAATAATTACATATACGTAAGTTTAACTCATGTAGACAACGCCACAATACATAACTGTGCTTATAAAGACGGACGAAACTGAATTATATAAGTATAATTGCAAAAATATGAATATCAATACAAACAATACCAATATACAAAAATGCTTTCTTATGCTAAAAATTTTCAGATTGCAGCCTGCCTTTACAACGAAAAATTGCTTGAAGCAGTCATCTTTTTACGGTTTTCTAACTCTAAGACGCTTTTCATAAGTATAGTATCGCATACCGGACATCGATAACGTTCCAAACGTTGCATTGAATGCAACAGGCAAAATGACCACAGGGTACAAAAATACAAGAGGGTTGCTATTAAACTTGATAGTTTAAATTATCCAGCTTTTGTAATGCTTGCCGTCCATTTGTCTGCAGCTGTCGATCAATTCTAGGTAAAACCAATTTTGGTAACTTTGTCGTATCAGTACTCCGCTCAGGCATGTTTCCGTGTTCATTGTAAGGGTTTTCTATTAATAAGAAATAATACAATAAATAGTATACACAAATTTTTCTAATGCAATAGTATAATGGATTTAAAAGAGAAGTGAAATTTGAAAATCGAAATGTAAAACATTGAAAAATGTAGATATCTATAAAAATGAACTATGTGGAACTATAGAACCATGTAGTCGACCACGAAGGTATTCGTGTTCTTTATTAACACAATATTCTATAAAATATATTACAGAGGAAAAAAAGAAAAGTTATGGTGTAAGTAGCACCTTTGACCTGTTCTGCACAAATTAAAAAAGTATAATTGTCTCAAGTTATTGCAAAAAAAGATGGGCCATGTATTTTGCAAATTTCCTATCTGCATGTCTTAAAAAATACTAATATAAAAAATTTGGAAACTTATATTTTTCATTGTGTAAACTGTTTCTACACGTTATTTAGTATATAAATATGTGAGAGTATAATTAAGGAGTGATTACGTTTGATACAAGATATTTCACATTTTATTTTGATGCATTGAGTATTAAATTGAAATGTACAAACTTTGTGTATAAATGCATTTTTTACATAAAATTTTACATAAAGTGGAAGAAATAAAAAAAAACAGAAATATACAAAATATTCTGAAAAGAGTAAAGTGATCAGAAAATTACATCAACTGAAAATGGAAAATTGTCTATTATTTAATAGTATATAAGCGTAAACAAAGATGAATTAAGAAGCATATAAGTAGGAATTAATAATTTATATCAAGTAAAAGGCAATGGTTAATATCAAGTAAAAGGTTGTGGATAATATCTTGTTGTTTGAATTTATGAGTATCTTTTCTACAAAAATAACGGTAATAGTTGAATCAAGAAAATATAAACCGACTTTTTCAAAAAGTAATATCTCTAATACTTAGAAAATTACTCTGTTTAATTATATGTATATACAATTTAATTCGCATTTTATTTTAAAACACTGAGCATTAAATTAAAATAAATAAATTTTGTGCATAAATGTATACACTCTACAAAAAGTTTTACATAAAGTGAAAGAAATGAAAAAAATAGAAATATATGAAATATTCTGAGAAAAGTACTCACTTCTCAATTATTATACTCACATATTTACATACCAAATGATGTGTAGAATCAGTTTATACAAAAGAAATAGAAGTTTCCAAATTTTTTATATGTATCTTCAAACTCTTTAAGACATGCAGATAGGAAACTTGTATAATACGTGGCCTATCCTTTCTGCAATAGCTTGAGAAAATTTATACTTCTTTAACATATAATTAAATGAAGAATATAAAAACTTCAACCTTTTCACAAATTATTATTACTATTATTTATAAAATAACACTTTTTAATTACATATACAGAGACTAAATTTAATTATAAATACAAAAACTGAAATTGTGAGATTTAAAAACATTTGGCGTGCTCGGATATCCGAGTTTTTCTTTACAATGACTATGTACTAGTAATAATGAAAAAAAGTGATTTAAAAAAACTCAATAATGCATGCTACGTAATTTCACTAGATTTAAAGTATTTGAAATTTGTAAATAAAACATTAAAATTATACGTTGCCTTTGTCGGTGGTTAACAGTTATTTCGTCTTTTTGTTTAATTGTTTCGTTCTTTTCGTTTGTTGTGTTCTTTTTGAACGTTTTACAAATACACCGTTTTCTCCTTTATAATTAAATAATTCTTCTTGTACTGGTTTTCTCTTTGCTATGTTTGCATCAGTATTACTGTCGGTTTTATTGAACAATGTATTTGATTTTGTTTTGGAAGCCATATCTTGTCCATCAGATCTCGATGTACCTACTTGACTGTCATCTTCAATGATTAAAATAAAATGTAATTAATATCATTTGTTGCAACAAATATAAAAAAAGACGTTATAAAAAATTCAGTAAAATAAGAAAAATCTTATTCCCTATTAATAATTCTTCGAAAACCAAATTTTTAAAGTCGTATTTAATTAAATTATGTATTTAATATTTTAATAACACACTATAGAGTTCCATAGTACTGCAAAAAGTAAACTAAACTCAGAACTTAGTGTAGATGGTCATTTAAGTTTGCACTAAATTATGTAAAATCTAATTTAAAAATTTTATATATTTTAACATATACTAAACACTAGCCGTCATGTATTCCACATAGATTTAGGACTCCTAATTTATATTTTATATTAGTTTATTCTCAATAACTTATGTCAATTTGTATTAGCAAATCAATTAATGTATAATAATCTTATCTGTTAAATAATTAATTTACATAAAAGGTAATAATATAAAACAAATATCGTCCGTTAAAAGTAAAGAGAAAAGAAGAAAACGCTAAGTGGTCACATGAAAAAAGTGATGTCTAAATTAATAACCTACGGGCATTTTTTTTCTTAAAAAAAACGTAAAGTTAAATGTATAAAAAACTTTACGTAAATACTTTATGTATAAAATGTATTAAGTAGTATAATTAAAAAATTACCTTTTAATATAGTTTTTTATATTCACACATATCTGTACATACTGCACATAGCATTTTTAATTTTTTATTATAATTATTATCATCGGATAATCTTCGAAAGGCACAATTAACACAAATAATGTGCCCGCACTCTCCAGCACCAAAAGTTTCAACAGTGATATTTTCTGTGCATATAATGCACGTCATTGCCTTTAAATCTTCCAAATTAATATGTCGCAATTTACATTTAACACGTTGACAATTCCCATTTTTGAAGTCGTGACATATATTACAGTTTTGTATATTTCGTCCGACTTCTCTTCTCATATGCTCGGTTACAATTCCCGTCGTTTCGTAACGAAGTTGTTCCACACTCGTACAATGCAAAAATAGGCATTTTTTATCGTGGCATATGGTGTTTTGATATTTAAAACAGTATCTATATTTATGCAATAAAACACAATCCATATCAAAACAGCAATTATTTTTAAATTTTTCGCAATCTTGAACGATTGGTTTTCTGGAATAAAAAGAATTTCATGTCACTGTAGGATGTATAATCAACAAGGGTTGTATATTAGTTGCAAGATACGTAGAAATCTAACCTCGAACCGAAATAAGCCATCTTCTCTTCTTATGAACGACAATCTAGCAGATGATAAACAATAACGACAAGAGCAATGTTAACGACGACAAGAGCAATATTAACGACAACAGCATTGAACTAGAGACCTAGATAATCAGAGATGCGACATTGAACCTCATGGCCTGATTGGCTGCCTAATCACGTGGTTATAACGCCATTTTGCTTCCCTATAATTGCATTTTATTAACAATCAGTGGTACGTATAATGCACATTTGTATAATGTTAATGGCAATTTATTGGTGAAAACAATAATAGAAAAATATCTAAGTGATTTTATTTAGGAAACACTTACTCTTTCCCCCTTCTTCTCCTTGCAACTTAACCTCACTCTGTCAATTTCTCTCACTTTATAAGTACTCATAATGGAAGCAACATGGCGGATAATCGGAATAATCGCGATTAGATTGCGATAGCTCGATATATCTAACCTGACCTGACCGTCAATGTCGCATCTCTGTTATCTAGGACTCTACATTGAACAACATCAAAGTTCTAGTGTATACATACTAGATATATCGCGACTCGTATGGAACATAGATGCGTATCGCAACGGCAAAATTAAGTCTGTTCTTTTTCGGTACCTGCACTTGCTTGCACTCTCATTACTTAGGCTACTTGCACGCGTTTTACGATCTTGATAAACGGAAATGTATAATTGCTAGTAGCACAGATATAATAAGTACACTGCAGAGTACGAATTAAAAAATGCTATTTAAAACGTCTTTCTATCTCTTGCGGTTACAAGATGTATATCATAAGGCGCCATAAGAAAAATTGTTTATTTCTATTAAAACGCTTATATCTCGGTACCCGAAAAAAATATAAAGATAATTAAAAAAGCACTCATTAGTTCATAATCTGCGGTACTGGAATTACTGGACCTCATTACTAGCAATTACAGAGTTTTGTTTATTAAAATGAAAAAGTGTGCGTAAATTTGTACCGATTTTCAACACAAATTTTTCTTATTGTTAATATGTATTCCAATTGCGCTTAGCATTACATATAATAGGATTGAAATTATACATATATTATTCTACACATATCTAATCTGCATAGTAAAATGTGTCTGGTTTTAATTAGAAGTATGCAACGTGCATGGATAAATTGAATTTTTGATTTGGATATATTGTATGCAATTGTAAGTTTACACTACGTGTTCGTATTTTGATACTTGAAGGTATGTCTCATTTATGCTGTGCATAATATGCAGTAAATAATAAACTTTAAGCTATAATGTGCAAACTTACTTTAAATTGTATTATGTTTTTGTTACAGTATTATATTTATGTTGTATTATTACACAATTCAATTCAATTCAAAAGTATACTTTATTACCCTCTCGGGTCTAAAAGGGCGTTTTTTAGGAACGTTTCCCAAACCTTTACATCTTTACTTCTTCCTCTCTTTCCATACCGATACAAAAATTGGCGTTTTGTAGGGACGTACCCAACCCTTTACAAAACTAATCATCCCCTCTCAAAGAAAAACCTGGCCATTGGGCGACCTTACAATCTTCTTCCCTTCCACCCTCTTAAGTCCCAGTACCCCTCATCCTCCTCCCTCCTCTCATTCTCCTCCTTTCGGTTTCTCCTCCTCCTTCCTGTTATCCTCTCTCAGTCGCTCCTCTGCTACTTCCTCACTTCCTCTCGCACTATCCTTGTCTAGCATACCTGTATCAGAGCAAAAATAAACAAAATACCATTAACATACAAAATCCGAAAGCTTCTCTCCTCCCTTCCCTCCTTTTCCTCCTTTCCTTCTCTTCTAACCCCGCTACACATTCCTCCATCCCTTCCTCCGCTCGTCCCACACTACCTCTCTGCCGTTGACCCACGGTCGCTTACTCGTGGCCACCACTGCATTTCCCTCTCTTCTTTCCTTCCTTGCCCTTTCCTCTATCTTCCATCTTATATACCTTTCTTCACCTGTTAACTTTTTCATCCACGATTACCCCCCATTCTTCCCTCAGCTCCCAGATCTCACTCTTCCGTCTGATTTCTCTCAACTTCCCTTGTCATTTCCTCGATCCAGTCTATTTTTCTCCATCCTCTTCTCTCCTTCTTCTCGATCTTTCTTTGCCTCTAACTCCACAATGCTTACTCGCTTTCTCCGACGTCTCACTTCTTTCTCTAGCCTTTCTCCGCTTGCATGTCTTCTCTTCCGTCCGCTCTTTTCCTTCTTTACTTACTTCCTGTTTACTCGTTCTCTTTATTGTTCATCCTTATCTACTTCCAGTCTTTTATTTTACTCGTTTATTACTCTTTTCTCTCTCACTCGCCAGCTTTGCTTCTACGTCCTCTTTCTCTGTCCCGTTCACGCACTCTCTCTGACTCTCTGCTTCCTCTCCTTCGGCCGCTTCTATTTTCCATCTCTCTCTTTCTTTTACCTCTTTCTCTATCATCTCTTCCTCTTCTTGCTCACTCTTTGTTTGCCCGCACGTGCTTTCCTCCTTACTTACGTCGCCATGCGCACTTCCTGTCGCCATCTCTCCGACCAGCAGCCCCCGCGGTAACGCCGTTCCGCACATCTTACTTCCACGCCCTCTGTAAACACTTCCACTCGCGGGTACCGCTCCACCGTCGGTACTGCTGGCCTCCGCCCCGCCATCTGCTCTTTCCTTGTCGGGCATGGCTGACGCATTCTTTCCATCTATCTTGGCATTCATAACCTGCCTCCGCGTATTGGTTTGCCTTCCAATACCGTGCGAGCGAGTGCCCTATTCGCTGCCTATTCGCCCCTTTGCTGCAAAACAATCTCACTTCCAGACTTCTCTATTTCTTGCCACTTTCAACGTCGGCGGCCGTTTCCGTAATCCTTTCATCCCATTTCTCTTCCACCTCCTTCCTGTCCTGCCTTCTCTATTTCTTATTTTGGCTTAATCACCTCTCTTTCCTCATCCCTTGCCGCGTTTTTCCTCTTGTCCGTCCTCCTGTTCTCTGCTCGAGTTTCCTCCTTTACCTCTTACTGCTTCTCCAGCCTTCTTCGCCCCTCACCCCCTTTCTCACCCATCTGTACTCCGCCCTAACCTCTCATCCTTCTCCTTCGTTTTTCCTTTCTTGCTCCTTATCTCCTCCTTTCTTGACCTCACCTCCATGTCCTTGGCTTTTCCTACTGCTCCTTCACCTGCCTCTCCAATTTCACCATTTTACTCCACCTCTTATGTATTTCCTCCAAAATTTCTCCTTCTCTCTTCGGAGACACCGCTCGCCTCGCTCGCCCAACCTCTATCTCCATGTTGTATTATTACACATTAATACTTATATGTTAAGACCGTTAAGATATAAATCAATATAAAGGAAATAGCCATATACGGTCCAAGCTTGGATGTAAGGCAGCTCAATATTATTTTATATATGTATATTAAATAATCGGATTTTCCAACATATTAAACTGCATGCCGATTACTTTCGGACTAAAAACACAGCTATCTTCTAATGTTTCAATAATAGCTGTGTTTTAAGTCCGAAAGTAATCGGCGCGCAGTTTAATATGTTGAAAAATCCGCGTATTTAATAGACACATAAAAAATAATATTGAGCTGCCTTACATCCAAGCTTGGACCGTATATGGCTATTTCTTTTATATTGATTTGTATTATTACATTTGAAATAGGAATTTGGACAAAGATTAAGTATTGAACAGAGATTTTGAAAAATTGGACCGAGTATAGTAGGAAAATAAGACCAAGCAATTCTTATACTTACTGTATCTCTTATTTTAATTAATAAGATATAACGCTCTTTTGTAGGATGCACTAAAATAAAAAATAAGGATTAAGTGTTGAAAAAAAGTAAATATATAAAGATATATATATATATATATATATATATATATATATATATTATATTAGTAAAATATATTTATAATATATAAAGATTTTTATATCCAAATCTCTCAGCAATGTATCATTAACGGGTGATACGCGAGGACTAGTACACCCTGTATACTTGTAACATAAACTCAAGACACTTCTTTGTTTTCTTCATCCTCTTTCTTTGTCCTTTTTCCCTTGCTTAATCTGTAAATAACATGTATGTTTCGTTTTAATGTTAAGAAGTTAAATACATAATATATAAATTTACGTCTTTCTTTAACTATAATAAAGTTAAAAATATATCTATAAAATTCTGATATAAATTAAAAAATATAGAATGTATAACAACAGTATTGTGTTTCAATTGTGATGTAAGTATTTAGGTATCTATATTTTGTTATAACAATTCATTAGATTGTATTTATAATCATTACTTTTTTTCTAAAATACACATCAAACCAAAAGAAAAAATTTTTTTATATTGTTATGGATTCTAAGAATAACTGAGATTAATAGAAAGAAATGTTAGTAAAACAAGATTTTTACACACACACACATACAATTATAAAATATTAATGTCTAGATTTTTACACACACACACACATACAAGTATAAAATATTAATGTCTATATATACACAAGATATTTTACAGATTACATTGGGTGAATTTATTTCAATATTCAAAAAATCAGTTTAAAAAATAACTCAAAACATACAATACTCACATAGGCGAAACTCCACCATCCATTTGTGACATTGATGACATTCCTGGAGAGGAAGTGGCCCAACGATGTCCAATGGAAGACGGCGAAAGCAATATGTACAATATACGTGACCGCATCTTAATGCTTTTTTCCCATCTTCCATCAATGGGATGTAGCATTTGTTGCATGCTGGTACATATGCTGCAAGTACAATATACCTTTCATTAATTTCTTGTGATATTTATATATTTATGTAGAGAAATTGACAAATACTATATAGAAACTTACAATTTCTAGCTGCTGTTCCACATGCCAAACACGGCCATAGGCATTCGCCCAACACATTTAACGTACATGTCGTAATCTGTAATTCTTTAGGAAAAGTCTCTCTTAAAATGTACGCTAACCGTATCAATTCCTTAAAAACGGTATCCCAAAACGGACGTATGTTTTCATTAATTTCCAAGACTTCTTCATTTGTAAGATGCACTCTCTTGCACAATTACTTTTGTTACACATGGTATTATCACACCTCTCAACCTTATGCGGTATTTTACACAAATTTCTTTGGACATACACGAAGCAAGTAATCTCAACAAACCATCTTATATAAATATAAAAGTGTACGAAAAAAGCAAATAAAAACGACAAAAGCTGAGAAAACAACACTAGCAAATACAACAATAGCAGAGTAAAACAACAGTTTTAGCACATGTTCAAAGGAATAAACAGAAAGAAGCCTAACCTAATCCCACCGGCTTTTTCCGCGATACCGTTATAAGGCCTGTTCTAAAATACGTCGCATGTCGAAACGCAGCTAATGGCCCAATAAGAGTTCTTTTTCGAAGACGTGTCTTCTCATTGGACTATCGGCAGTGTTCCGACATTCAACAGCACGTACATACGTCATATTGTAAAATAGGCCTGGCCGGTATTTTTAAGCCCCCAGACACAATAGCCTACTTTACACCGGACCGTTTGATACGCGTAAAGTATTGTATCCGTATCAAATCCGTATCAAATCTCGGGTTATACCGGTGAGATTTAGTACGGATATAGTACTTGGTACGCGTACGAAACGGTCCGGTGTAAACTAGGGCCAATGGCATTGAGCGTATTCGATGCCGCCATAAATTGCGGTGATTGCCGCACACAATACTGTATGCTTTCCGGCTAGCGTAGCGATACAAGTCGATAAATTTTTTTCTTAAAAGTCAGTTCTATAATACGCCATAACAGTAAGGTCGTAAGAAAATTGATACCTGTCGTAGTCGATTATTCTCTTTGCGGTCAAAGAATAATGGACTGTGATTGGTCAGTTTTCTTACGGCCATACGGTTACGATATATTGTTGGCCTCGTTTGGTATCAAACAATAAATAACTATTGTATGCATTGTATATTATCGACTTGTGTTACTAGCTGGAAGGCATCTAAGGCCGGTATTTTTAGTGGAATCTTATATTTAAGACCGTCTTAAATACAATCTCAAGATGTCATGAACCAATCACACAGCTGTATTAGCGTCTTAAGACATTACTTACGACGGTTTTGAAATAAGATCCGACTATGAATACCGGCCTTATAAATACCGGCCTTTGTGTGCCATGGCCCTATGTTCAACACAATGATTTTATGGCCGGTATTCATAGTCGGATCTTATTTCAAGACCGTTTTAAGTAATGTCTTATGACGCTAATACGGATCTGTGATTGGTTTATGACATCTTAAGATTGAACTTAAGACGGTCTTAAATATAAGAACCGACTATGAATATCGGCCTATGAAAGGTTGAGAAATCTGTCATAACAACTTCGTAGAAAAAATTTATATTAACCGTTTTGCGAGCAAATGTATTTCTATTTTTGTTGGTACTTTGCTGCCCGATAATAATTAATAATTATATTATTCTGCATCTTATGCCTTGCACATCGTGTTATGACAGATTTTCTAACCTTTCGTAAAACCATCGTAAATATAAATATTTAATAAGTGATTACAGTTTTTAAAACGAGCTATATATTATGGTATTTATTAACTTTATTAAAACCGCGTTTATTTCAGATAGAAGAAACTGAGAACGACATATTCCATGCATCTGTAGCACTTTGCAAAAGAGGCTTGTCATCAACCACCAAAAAAGAATTCATCAACAATGCACGAGATTCTTTTAAGCAGGAGTTTATTATTACGGTCTCCGCTATTAGAATCTTGTAAATGTTATGAAAACGTCAACATCCATCCGTTTATTTCTTGGACTTTTTGGAAGATCTGTCTTCAGTTATCGAAGCATGTTTATGCACTGCCATGAACATTATAAGCAACTGAATATGAAATATCATTTGACAAGTTACGTACAAAAGGCAACAGTATATTATATGTATATGTATATGTCATATAGAATTGAAAAGTTTAACGGCATAATATTTTACTTGCGTATATGTATATACGTTTCTTATGAAAATATTCTAATAGTAAATATGTTAGATATTAAATGTCACAACATTATTAAGATTTTATATAGATATACTTTCATATATATAACAATTATGTGCATTTTTCAATGCACTCTATTGAAAAAAGATGCGACTATGGCCTAGTTACACCGACCGTTTGATACGCGTAACAAGTACTATATTCGTAATCAAATCCGTATCAAATCTCGGTTTTACACCGGGATAAACCCGAGATTTAATACGGATTTGGTACGGATATAGTACTTGGTACGCGTATCAAACGGTCCGGTGTAAACTAGGCCTATGACGTGCTGTTGATTCTGAATGTCGGAAAACTGCCGATAGTCCCATGAGAAGACAC
>JASTWR010002201.1:0-24633 GCA_030770355.1 Harpagoxenus sublaevis
CGCCGTGCAAACGCAAACAAACGTCGATGAGACACCTTTTTTTTAGAAGTGGATAAACATTTTTGGTTAATAAACAGACATTAGTTACGTTTAATTTTTTATTTTATTTCTGTTATACTATCAAGTCTTATATTTAGTCGCACATTTCGTATATTGTAAAATGTGAACAAAATAAGTAGTATTTTTAACTGTTTGTACTTTTACATTTTAAAATAAAAACTTTTTCTTAAAAATTGTTGAAAAAGCGTTTAAAAGATATTTCTTGGTAAGGTAAGCCCAAACGTATAAGCAAAAAGTCTGTTTAATTTTATGTTACGTTATTGCTCGTAAGCATAATAACATATAACGTAACATAAAATCAAACTTTGAGGATTACAACCCAAACTTAAAACTCGTAATTAATTAAAATAAAATATACTAATTAATATAAAATAAACAACCATCAAAACTCCAACTTATAGTATAACGCTTAACTTTAAACTTATTTCTTGCAAGCCTAAAGAGTACAAACTACATTTTATTAAGAAATTGTTGCAATATGCTATAATGACTTCTGTAGCGTCAATTTGCTCTTTATGCCTTTTGTCACGTTGTTTTTCTGTTTTCTTCACGTATCTTTTTCCGAACAAAGTACGTCCGTACGTGTTCAACGTCCATGGCGATTAGTACGATGTTAGCCGACGACTAACACTTTTTCTTAAAAAATTAGGTGTGAAATTAATTGTATTTGTTTGTAGATTATTGTAGTGTATTTATTTTTGTTTGTTAGTCCATTTAATTTTTAATTAAATGCTTAAAGTGTCAGTCGTCGGCTAACATCATATAATACATCAACAGATTATACAATGAAAAGCTCTTTTGTAGTTAGATGTATTTTGTTTGTTTTTTTTTTATAGTAAGGTTAAGAAGTTTTGTAGTCTCTTCAAAAATTGTTTATAATTAATAAATACATTTTTGGAGTTATATATGTAAAGATCTCCGGAGCGCTAACCGTCGTTTCTAGATCTCTGATTGTTGGGAAGCTACATATAGTTCCACAAATAGTATTTATTAATTATAAACAATTTGAAGAAAACTACACTTTTCTTAACTTCACTACAAAACTCTAAAAAAAAATATATTTTGTTGAAGAGTTTTGTATAGTAAAATCAAGAAGTTAAGAAAATATATTTTGTTTGTAGTGGTTAAGAAGTTTTGTAGTCTCTTCAAATTGTTATAATCAATAATATATTTGTGGAACTATGTAGCTACCCCGAAAAATCTAGAAAAGACGCTGGCGCTCCGGAGATCTTTCATGTTAGAGTCGTTGGAGAGTTGACTGCAATGCCTGGCTTCTACAGATTGATTATCGGGTAGCTACACAGTTCCACAAATGTATTTATTAATTACAACAATTTGAAGAGACTACAAAACTTCTTAACTTCACTATAAAACTTTACAAACAAAATACAATTAACTACAAAGAGCTTTTTTATTTTATAATATGTTTGATGTATCATATTAATGTTAGCCGACGACTGACACTTTAAACATTTAATTAAAAATTAATTATGAATTAACAAACAAAAATGGATGCACTACAAAACCTACAAACGAAATACAATCGATTTCACACCTATTTTTTTTAATTTTCATAATACATGGCTAGTTTCATGGTTCATAATTAAATAATTACTAAAATTAATTATAAACTAACAAACGAAAATAAATGCATTACAATAATCTACAAACAAAATACAATCGATTTCACACCTAATTTTTTAAAAAAAGTGTTGGTTAACATCATACGAATCCCATGGCTGACTCATCTGTTGTTTGTTCCGAATTACACAAGAAGCGCATAGACCGCATAAACGCATCAGACGCATCAACTGCCTCAAGTCGAAATAGAAGCAGTCAATGCGCCTGGGAGGAGCGCTAAGAATTCAGGACGTTTAGTACAATCTAGGGAATCCTTAGCACTATCAAAGCGCTCCCAATGCGCGCATTGGATAAATCATAACGACTTTCTATGCAGTCTACGCGCTTCATGCGTAACTCGGAACGCACCCTTACTTGAGGATCACTACCGCGTACTAGTGAGGGTGCCTCCCCAAGATAGTCGGAATTTCGTAAAATGGAATCTCGGAAAAGAGGATCAACCAATCAGAATCATGTAAGCTTAGTGCGTTCCGATTTTTCGCTAAGGGTACATGATTCTAATTGGTTGATCCTCTTTTCCGAGATTCCGTTTTCCGAAATTCCGACTATCATGGGGAAGCACCCCTGATCCTCAAGTAAGAGATTGGACACCGTCCCCGTCCGCCATAATGTTTAGGACACCTATATTGCGCGCTTTTAAAAACATGTTCAAATCAATTTAGTATTTATGTAGTTTAAACACACAAAAAATAAATTTAATTAAGAACTCTTATATGATTATATTAATAGTTTTAAAAAAATCTGATTTTTACAAAAATTTAAAAATAAACACGTTATAATTATGTGTTCAAACACTAGCGCGGAATATATACAACCACTATCAAAATTCTCTATCTTCCTATTTATATTTTAATAAATAATAATATTATTTTTGCATCCGACGTAGAAACATGTATGTACATGTTAAAAAGTAATTAAAGACAGAAAGCATTAGTTAGGTAATTATATCTGATATTTAATTAACCTATTAACCTATCTCTTAACCTATACTTCTTGTTTTTTAATGAAAAAGCCTTCTTTCTTACTTGCTATATATATTATATTTGTAAAGCCTTGTGTTTACGATCCAAGAACTTGGTCCGAGATCTTAGACAGAGAAAGAATTGACCGATCGGACTTAAACAATTCGGCCAATTGACCAATGCGATTGGTCAATTCTTTCTCCGTTTGAGATCTCGGACCAAGTTCTTGGATCGTGGACACAAGGTTTTAGCATAAAGTTGATATAAATATTTTGTTAAATAATTATAATTGTAATGTTTTGATTTAATAGTTCATAATTTTAACAAAATTAATTTATTATTTAAGTATATTTATGAATATTTAACAAGTAAAACTTAAATTTTTCTTGTAGTTGTCCTAAACAATGTGGCGGATCAAGGAACCAATCAAAAGTTGTCTACACGGTGTCCAATCTCTAACTAGAGGATCTTAGAGACCTAGATAATCAGAGATGCGACATTGAACCTCATGGCCTGATTGGCTGCCTAATCACGTGGTTATAACGCCATTTTGCTTCCCTATAATTGCATTTTATTAACAATCAGTGGTACGTATAATGCACATTTGTATAATGTTAATGGCAATTTATTGGTGAAAACAATAATAGAAAAATATCTACAGTGATTTTATTTAGGAAACACTTACTCTTGCCCCCTTCTTCTCCTTGCAACTTAACCTCACTCTGTCAATTTCTCTCACTTTATAAGTACTCATAATGGAAGCAACATGGCGGATAATCGGAATAATCGCGATTAGATTGCGATAGCTCGATATATCTAACCTGACCTGACCGTCAATGTCGCATCTCTGTTATCTAGGACTCTAGAGGATCTCTACCGCGTACATGGAGTCGCCTTCCGCATGCATTTGCCGGAGCTCACCGCATATATGGGGTGCATTCGGGGAGCACGCTATTAGCACAATTATTGTCCAAAACCGTTCGAGGAGACGCTTTGTGGCGCTATGATATACGATGATGACGTCACTCTAAAGGCAGCGTGTCGACGTCATCACTCGCGCTATTTTCACTATTATTTTCGAGGTGAGGCACGAAATGCTATTGGCGCTTATTCTCTCCTCGAACACGATTGCGTATAGGAGCTGCTTTCAGAATACTGCAGATAACGAAACGTAACCATATATCAATTCCAACAATGGACCAAGGACCAAGTGACGTTGAAATTAAATCTGTTTGATAAAGAAAATGGAATAAATTATTCTATGAAATTGTCTCCAGAAGATGCTGCGAGTGCAAAGAATGGTAAATAATTGATGATACAGGTTATGTAGGTAGTATTCTATTTCCCAGATAGCAAAGTGACATTTAGTGACGGCAAATGCCGTAATAATGCCGTCTTAGTGACGGCAACACGTCAAATTTCCGTCACTAAGACGGCATTATTACGGCATTTGATGTCATTGTGCTATCTGGGTTGCTGTGTAATTATGATCAAATAAAAGTTGTAGGTAAAATAATGGCATAAAACTTAATAAATAAAGTTAAAATAAAAAACTCGTTTATTATTCACACTTGGCACTCGCACAACTCGCATCATCGGCCATATTGCAATTTTATTCTAAAGCTGCGTTCGGGGAGCTTGCTATCGCTATCGCGCTATTGGCTCCCCGAACGTAGTTCATAGCTGTGGCGGTCTGCCGACCGCACAAATATACAATAACGCCTGCAAAACAATAACCCGACGTATGATGCTTTCCCGAGAGCGCACAACCGTGCCAACAGAAATATAAAAGCACGGACTCCAGGGGATGCAATAGCCAGTCGTATATCTCTACCTGAGATAACGTTCTGTGCATGTGCTAGTGGAGTCGCCGTCACGACACATAGCGTCGTGACCGGCATTTTTGGCCAGCCATGAGACACGCATCGACAACGCGGAAGACCACAACAGAGGCCAAATTCTGTACACGATACCGACAACTATCGGTGTCGTTGCGCAGCTTTTATACAATATGAAAAACCTGCGCAACGACACTGACAGTTGTCGCGTGTACAAAATTTAGGCCCAGGGTTAACTACGGACACGCAGAAAAATTATAGGAACCTTCTATCTTGGAAGGAACTCACGGAAGCTAGTGATCCTACACACATCCACTTCCATCCATATATATGATATTAATATAAATTGGTGACCCCGACGTGATCCAACCAATCCTACGTGATCCCGCCTATCACGCACGATGAAGCCACTCCACAACAAGCTCAATGAAGTTAGCGGGACAACTTCGACTTTTGATTTTTTTTTTTTACTAATCGATTGTTAGTCGTTTGTTATTGATTGTTAGACTAATTAGAACGTTTGTTAGATAATAGTTTTTACGTAATCACGAAAATAATTTTTAGTGTTAAGTTAGCGGGTAAATATAGAATTCTTTACAATTTTCGGTTCAAACCGGGGTCAATCGATGCGGAATCGTTTGTTAGTTCCAAATATACTAATTAAAACGTTTGTTAGATCACGGTTTCGCTTAAAAACGCAAAAAACTGTATATCGTTTAGCTGCCGGAGAGTGGGGGTGAGTAGAGTCCTAGATAACAGAGATGCGACATTGACGGTCAGGTCAGGTTAGATATATCGAGCTATCGCAATCTAATCGCGATTATTCCGATTATCCGCCATGTTGCTTCCATTATGAGTACTTATAAAGTGAGAGAAATTGACAGAGTGAGGTTAAGTTGCAAGGAGAAGAAGGGGGCAAGAGTAAGTGTTTCCTAAATAAAATCACTGTAGATATTTTTCTATTATTGTTTTCACCAATAAATTGCCATTAACATTATACAAATGTGCATTATACGTACCACTGATTGTTAATAAAATGCAATTATAGGGAAGCAAAATGGCGTTATAACCACGTGATTAGGCAGCCAATCAGGCCATGAGGTTCAATGTTGCATCTCTGATTATCTAGGTCTCTAGGGGTGAGTAGAGACCTAGATAATCAGAGATGCGACATTGAACCTCATGGCCTGATTGGCTGCCTAATCACGTGGTTATAACGCCATTTTGCTTCCCTATTTAACAATCAGTGGTACGTATAATGCACATTTGTATAATGTTAATGGCAATTTATTGGTAAAAACAATAATAGAAAAATATCTACAGTGATTTTATTTAGGAAACACTTACTCTTTCCCCCTTCTTCTCCTTGCAACTTAACCTCACTTAGAGTCCTAGATAATCAGAGATGCGACATTGACGGTCAGGTCAGGTTAGATATATCGAGCTATCGCAATCTAATCGCGATTATCCCGATTATCCGCCATGTTGCTTCTATTATGAATACATATAAAGTGAGAGAAATTGACAGAGTGAGGTTAAGTTGCAAGGAGAAGAAGGGGGAAAGAGTAAGTGTTTCCTAAATAAAATCACTGTAGATATTTTTCTATTATTGTTTTCACCAATAAATTGCCATTAACATTATACAAATGTGCATTATACGTACCACTGATTGTTAAATAGGGAAACAAAATGGCGTTATAACCACGTGATTAGGCAGCCAATCAGGCCATGAGGTTCAATGTCGCATCTCTGATTATCTAGGTCTCTAACCTCACTCTGTCAATTTCTCTCACTTTATATGTATTCATAATAGAAGCAACATGGCGGATAATCGGGATAATCGCGATTAGATTGCGATAGCTCGATATATCTAACCTGACCTGACCGTCAATGTCGCATCTCTGATTATCTAGGACTCTAAATGCGGCGGCTGTGGTTTGTAAATGCATATCCACAATACCGTCAATAAGACAATGTATGATACTGTATTCGTCCAAATTAGCATTTTGCAATATCGCGATCTTGTCTGTCGCGTACTCATGGAAGGTTTCTTTATATAATATCCACTTCCTAGCACTAGCTTTTCGCATTACTGAATGGCACTTTTTTCTTGAACCGACGGACGATGGAGGTTTTAAAGGCGTCCCATGACAGGCTGACGGCTTCTGAACTCGAGTCCAACCATTTTTTTGCAGATTTTTGTAACCTTGAAGAAGCTGCTGATAGCATGGCTATCTGGGGTAAACCGTGTGCTGTGGCGATGCTTTCTATTCTCTGAATCCAAAGCTCTATATTTTCTTCTTCAGTACCACTGAAAACGGGTATTTGCGATGCCAAAAATTTTGAGGCGTTTGTTGACATTGATGAGAACTCTGAGGCTTGCGAGCTGAAGCTCTGCGGTGTTTGTGACGGACCTTGATTCCTCTCGAGACCTTGAAGCGTTGTTGAACGTGTTAGGGGTGCGGTTTCCTCTCTTTGCGTTGTCGAGGTTGATTCTGACGTAGATAGTGCAAAAGAATCTGAATCTTCTTCTACTTCTGTAATGGTTTCTTCCTTCTGTCGCTTACTTCTTTCCTCGCGACGTCTGTTTCTGTCCGATATCTCGATAAGCATACAGATGCATTTTGCTTTATCACTTGGTATAGAGCGTGCGTTGAGATTGCGTAATTTTTCTTGTAAAATCTCTAACGAGTGTGTTCCCAATTTCTCGCGTGAGCTCATCTTGAACTTTGTTGCTCGAAACTTTCAAACAAATACGAACCTCTCACCAATATGGCGGTGGAAAGTTACAGGGGAGACGCGACGCGGATGCGTGATCCAATATGGCGTCGGAAAATTCCGATCGCGCGGTGAGCTGATGCAATATGGCGTCACTCGCGGACAATGGAATATGCGCAATGCAATGTTCAATTATGCGGAAACGCGGGAAAAGATATTTTCTTTTGCGTTAACCGGTACCGAAAAGATGTCGGGTGAACCGCTATTCGCGCACGAATGTCTATGCGGCTTTTACAAAATACCGTACCGCGCACAAAGAAGCGGTGAAGCCGTTGCGCGTACGCTTCTTGGACCGGAATTGCGAAATTGCCGGTTGAAACGATATCGCGTGCACAATGAGACGATTGCGTCGTTGCACGGATATTCGTGTGGCCCGTTATCGCGCGCACAAAGAAGCACGAATGCCGTTGCGTGGATACACGGGTAATGCGTTGTGCACAAAGAAGCGCGAAGCCGTTGCACAAGCTTTTATATGTATCGCGCACAAAGAAGCACTGATGCCGTTGCGCGACTCGAGGGAACGGCGAATTCCACTCGAATAAACTGGGCCCGTTTCGGGTACCAGATAAACCGAATATTACTCGGCGTATATATGAGCGTACACGAGGACGTTCACTTCCCGGGTAAACTGGGAAGGGACAAAGGAATCCTCGGGATGAATTATAGGAAGTCTCTGGAACACGAGGTGGAAAATTCCAGAAGGCACTAGGCACTGATCCCTCTGCTGGCTGTAAGACTCAGGATGAGACAATGTAGAATCCTCTCAATGATCCGGAAGGCACGAAACACGAGGTGCGATCGCGTAAGCGATGCGTGTAGAATCCTCGCGAAGGCGCGTGGCTGGAACTTCTGATGCTGTAAGGCTCAGGATGGGATCTTGAAGCACAAGCACGAGGTGCGATCGCGTAAGATGCGATGCGTATAGAATCCTCGCGAAGGCGCGTGGCTGGGTACCTGCGTAATTACGAGGCCTCGATCCCACTTCTGAAGCTGTAAGGACCCTTGCAGTCCGCCGCAGGTTAATTGGAGATCCGCGGGCGCAAACTAGGTCTCTAGGTGGTGTCAGGATAGGAAGCGGTGTCCGGGAAGTAGTGAACAGACCCTCGGTTAATATAACAAAGACTTCTTTATTCGCGAGCTATACAGCGAAGTAACCGCGACAATGGTCGGATGGATAAGACCTGCGTAGCCGTTGCTACCGGTACGCACTTGGGGTATCTGCGCGCCACCAACTCATACGAATCAGCCAATGGCCGCTCAGGGCGTCGCTGGGGTAGTTGCGCGAACTAGAGTCCTAGATAACAGAGATGCGACATTGACGGTCAGGTCAGGTTAGATATATCGAGCTATCGCAATCTAATCGCGATTATTCCGATTATCCGCCATGTTGCTTCCATTATGAGTACTTATAAAGTGAGAGAAATTGACAGAGTGAGGTTAAGTTGCAAGGAAAAGAAGGGGGCAAGAGTAAGTGTTTCCTAAATAAAATCACTGTAGATATTTTTCTATTATTGTTTTTACCAATAAATTGCCATTAACATTATACAAATGTGCATTATACGTACCACTGATTGTTAATAAAATGCAATTATAGGGAAGCAAAATGGCGTTATAACCACGTGATTAGGCAGCCAATCAGGCCATGAGGTTCAATGTCGCATCTCTGATTATCTAGGTCTCTAGCCGCATTGCGAGCGACATCAGTCGACGACTTCATAGAAATGATGAACGACGTTGCCTCAACGGTACGAGAGACGAGAAGGTCACCGACATTCAAAACCAAGTTCTCCAAGGACAAATACGACAAATCCAAGTCCAACAAATCTCAGCAGCCAGAATCTTCAGTCAAGGATCAACCCCAGAAGGAGGGGAAAGACAGCTTTTGCTCGTATTGCAAACTCAAGGGTCACACACGAGAAGAGTGTCGTAAGCTGAAGAGGAGAGAGCAGGCAGCCAAGCCGACGTCTACGAGTACAACGAGTACACCAGTCGCCACCGTCGTAGAGACACCAGCCGCCGACGTTGACTCATCCAAGTCGGACAGAGTAGCGCTCGTGCGAGAAAATGCTAATGAGATAGTTACTAATAGCAACATTCTTAAGGTAACAAATATTAACAATTTGTCATGCGATTCTACTGCGTTATTAGATACCGGTAGTCCTATTTCATTTATTTCATTATCAGCATTTACTAAATTTTTTCCAAGTGATTTGATTTTGAACCCAGTTAGTTTATACAAAGCAGTTAACGATACACCAATTAAAATTAAAGGTAGCATAGACTCCACCATTAAGCTCAAAGTTTTGCCTAATGTCACCAGTCCAATTAAATTTCATGTACTTGATGATAAATCTTTATCAGTCGATGTTATCATAGGTTGTGATTTTATAATGAAACACAAAATTGTTGTTACGATAAACCCGTCGTTAAAAGATTGCGACGAAAGAGTCAAATTGTTTTCCGAAATAGCATCTATACAAGTTGTCGAAGAATGTAACGAACAATCCGACAATGTGTTAGAAAATATTCAAGTAGATTTTAATTCCGCGAAAGACGAGTTAATATCAGTCATTCAAGAAGTTGAAAACACTAAGGTCCCCATAGTGGAAGATGATTTTTTTGTTCATGTTAAGCTAAAAGATGACTCAGTATACGCATATGCGCCAAGACGATTAGCCTGGTCAGAACGCCAGAAAATCCAGAAAATTATAGACGATTTCCTGACAAGAGGTATAATTAAAGAGAGCGAATCTCCATATTGTGCTAGAATCGTTCCAGTCAAAAAGAAAGATGGTTCACTTCGTTTATGCGTTGATTTAAGACCATTAAATGAAAGAGTTCACAGAGAACATTCACCTTTCCCTTTAATCGAAGATAATCTGTCAAGATTACACGGTAAAAAAGTTTTCACAGTTTTAGATTTGAAAGACAGTTTCTATTTGATTAAAGTTCACCCAGATTCCACAAAGTATTTTTCATTTGCGACCCCAGATGGTCAATACGAATTTGTGAGATTACCTTTCGGATATTGTGAAGCTCCAAAGAAGTTCCAGAAAAGGTTAATCAAATTATTGAAAAAGTGGATAGATCAAGGTTCAGTTTTTGTTTACATTGACGATATATTAATTGCCACCGAGACAGTGGAAGAAAATTTACGAGTTTTGAAAGAAATACTAATTGTTCTCAAACAATATCAGTTTACAGTCAATTGGAGAAAGTGTAAGTTTCTTAAAAAAGCTATCGAATATTTAGGATACATTGTATCAGAAAATGGTATTCAATTAAGCCCGCAACACATCCAAAAAGTTAAAGATTTTCCAGTTCCACGCAAAAAAGAAATAGTTCAAGAGTTCATAGGGCTCACAAGTTATTTTCGCAAGTTCATTGAGAATTACGCATCAATTGCTAAACCATTACATAATTTACTTCGAAAAGATTTAGCATTTAATTTCGACGAAAAATGTCTTATTGCCTTTAACACATTAAAGGAGAAACTTATTTCACCACCAGTTTTAAAATTTTATAATCCTAAATTGCCTACACAATTACACACCAATGCAAGCAGCATAGCCATTGCAGGTATTTTATTACAAGAACATGATAAAAAGTTCGCCCCAGTAGCATACTTTAGTCGAGCAACAAATAAAGCAGAAGCTAATTATCATAGTTTCGAGTTAGAAACGTTAGCTATTGTCGAGTCAGTAGAAAGATTTAAAATTTACCTTACCGGTATACCTTTCACTATAGTTACCGATTGTAATGCTTTAGTTTACACTTTAAAGAAATCTCAGCTTAATCCACGCATAGCCCGTTGGACATTAAGATTACAAGAGTGCGATTATACTATAGTTCATAGAGAAGGTAAAAGAATGCAACATGTAGATGCTTTAAGCAGAATGATAGCCCATGTTGATTCCATGTCATTAATAGAAGAATTAATGTTTAGACAATCACAAGATGAAAAACTCAAATTTATTATTGAAAAGCTTGAAACGCAAGATGATGATTTTTACACATTAATTAACGGTTTACTTTTCAGAAAACGTCCGGATAAAAATCTCTTAGTAGTCCCAGACACAATGATATCAAACATTATCAGAATTTATCACGATGATATGTCACATTGTGGATTTGATAAAACAATCCAAGGAATTTTAACTACATATTGGTTTCCGTTTATACGTAAGAAAGTTCGAATTTATATCGACAATTGTCTAAAATGTATTATTTCCAATGTTTCAACCAACGCTAGAGAAGGAGAAATGCAGATCACTGACACTCCAGATCAGCCTTTACAGATCGTTCACATCGATCACTGTGGTCCTTCTTCTACGTCACAGGAAGGATTCAAACATATTTTCGTTATAGTAGACGCCTTTTCCAGATTTACTTGGTTATGTGCCACTAAATCTACAGGATCCAAAGAAGCGATCAAACACTTAATTAATATTTTTGACATTGTAGGTTATCCTAAACTCATTGTTTCAGACAGAGGTACCGCATTTACCTCACGAGAGTTCACCGATTTTGTAAAAGAAAGAAATATTTCTCACCGCTTAGTTGCAGTAGCACAACCACAAGCGAACGGTTTAGTAGAGCAAATAAATAGATTTGTTAAAGCATCCCTAACTAGGATAGATGAAGAATTAGTAGAATGGAGCGATAATTTGTCAGCGGTCCAGTACACAATAAATAACACATATCACACGTCATTAAAAGCGACACCGTCGAAAATATTGTTCGGTTATGAGTTAAAACGACACCCGGACACAGAGTTAATTGATTTTATTAAGAATTTAGCAGAATATGATCTCGATTATATTGCCGAGCGAGAAAAAAGTCGTGAATTAGCTTTACAAGCAACAGACAATGTTAAAAACTACAACAAAATGTATTACGACGAGAAACATAAAAAACCGACTAAATATAAACAAGGCGATTATGTATTTATTAGAGACAGATTAAAACCCGGCGACGAAAAGAAAATCAAACCGCCGTATAGAGGTCCTTACTTAGTCGCAAAAGTACTTGATAAGAATCGTTATGTAATTACAGATATACCAGGTTATAGTTATACGCAAAAACCTTACAACTCAATTTTATCCCCGGATAGAATAAAAAAGTGGCTACCAGTCCCGGAGCCCAGAGATTTAGTTGAAAGTGAAGAAGAAGATGATTAATTTTATTATTCTTGCCAATTCATTCTATCTTGAGATAAACCAGCGCTGTCAAACGACAGAATTACTCTGATTTTACGAGTCAGATATATCATTTAGTTCATAAGTTACTAATATTTTTCTTTTATATTTCATACAGCTCGAATTTATGTATTCTAGCTTTAAGTCAATTTATTATACGAATAGTTTCGTTTTGCGATTTACATTTACATTTATTTCAGGTTCGAATTTTAATTTTATTTCGAATTATATAACTTTCAGGTTTCAGTTTACATATTGTAATTTCATTTCAAGTTCGATCGTTCCGATATCTTATTGTAAAACGTTCGAGGACGAACGCCCTGTCAGGAATGGCCGAAGCTGTAAACGTAAGAGTGGGTCGCGCCCAGCGTTTGAATTTACCGCGCTTCCCACGTTAGAGAGTGCAACGCCACCGCGGCGCTCCGCGCTTGCGCGCCTCGTGCCCGATCGACACCAGCGCTTCGCGCAACTACCCCAGCGACGCCCTGAGCGGCCATTGGCTGATTCATATGAGTTGGTGGCGCGCAGATACCCCAAGTGCGTACCGGTAGCAACGGCTACGCAGGTCTTATCCATCCGACCATTGTCGCGGTTACTTCGCTGTATAGCTCGCGAATAAAGAAGTCTTTGTTATGTTAACCGAGGGTCTGTTCACTACTTCCCGGACACCGCTTCCTATCCTGACACCACCTAGAGACCTAGTTCGCGCCCGCGGATCTCCAATTAACCTGCGGCGGACTGCAAGGGTCCTTACAATTTGATGAACTATTTACGGGCAATTCGGACAAATGCGTTCCAAAACCACCACATATTCTACATCTCACCCCCACTCTCCGGCAGCTAAACGATATACAGTTTTTTGCGTTTTTAAGCGAAACCGTGATCTAACAAACGTTTTAATTAGTATATTCGGAACTAACAAACGATTCCGCATCGTTTGACCCCGGTTTGAACCGAAAATTGTAAAGAATTCTATATTTACCCGCTAACTTAACACTAAAAATTATTTTCGTGATTACGTAAAAACTATTATCTAACAAACGTTCTAATTAGTCTAACAATCAATAACAAACGACTAACAATCGATTAGTAAAAAAAAATATCAAAAGTCGAAGTTGTCCCGCTAACTTCATTGAGCTTCCACAACAGCAGCAACGAAAAGTCCGATGACCAATCGGCAACAAAAAGACCAGCAACCGCTGGCATCAACCAAGGCCGCAAGCTCGCCATAGAGTACGCAAGCCCGGCTAAGGTCTCTCAACCAATCAATTACGCGGACAACAAGAAGAATGGCTCCGAGGAACGGCAGCAACCACGCCAACAGCCTCGGCCAACGGGGAAAAACAACGGGCCATATCACCTACCTCGGCAACAAGGAACGGCAGCCACCGCGCCACTCACCTCGGCCCACGAAAAAAAAACGGATCCGTAATCTCGGCCAACGAGGCAAACAGCAGCGACGACGCCAACACTCCTAGCCAAAAACGGGGAACAACGACACACAGTGGTCTAAGGCCGGTATTCATAGTCGGATCTTATTTCAAGACCGTCTTAAGTAATGTCTCAAGACGCTAATACGGCTCTGTGATTGGTTTATGACATCTTTAGATTGAACTTAAGACGGTCTTAAATATAAGAACCGACTATGAATACCGGCCTAAAATGTCGATTACTTGGCAAAAAATGTATTTTTCTGATTTGTCTAAATATCAATAAAAATTATTGTAATTTTAAGCAAAATACACAAAAAAAATGTCCTGTAATTTAAGTGCTTGTACGTTGCCTCCAACGTATAATATATGTAGGTACAAAAAAATGAAGAATTTTTAGTATGCTTGATATAGTCGCTTTCTGCAGTTTCGTTACTTTATTTATGTTAGTTTTCAAATTACTCAGAATGGTTTAATAAAATATCTTAATACAATTTATTGTTATTTTACATGTGTACTTTAAGTTTTATTCATAAAATTGAAAGAGGGCTGAACCCAGCGGATAAATCCGATGTAGTTTTTAACCTCGTGTGACGCTTAGTGTGAATCGGTACTCCAACTTTATTATGCTATATAAAACTTTAACCGCCTTTAGCCAAAAAGATCTTGGAGTCAGATTGAACAGAATATCGTACTCTTGAAGAATGTGAAGAAAGAAATTGCTACTTTTTGCTAATTTTGTTGCTATGATAAAAAAAAAGCAGGCTGTATCTATGGACATGTAACTTTTTAACAGTTGAGGCGATAGGCCATGTACTCTTATTATTTTTGTTTGTCGTTTGCAGAAAGTGAGTTGATTGCGTAATTTGCACGAGAGAAAAATAATGAATCATATAATTTATTAAGATTTGATAAAGTGTTTCTTTGTCATATGAGGTATAACATATAAATACAATATATAATACTTGGCAAAAAAGATTAAAATTAACGTTAAGATTTAATTGGAATAGAAAGAGTAATTAAGACTATATATATATATACAGTCTTAAATACTTAATGAATTAATTATTTCACACACACACACACACACACACACACACACACACACACACACATACGGAGAGAAATATCCTATAATTGAATATCCTTTTTTTCCTTCCTCTTTCCTTCCAGAATACCTCCAGTATTTTTATTATGGATATCACTTTCAAGAAAATTGATCTTTTCCAAGTGCTCAAACAGAAAGCTGGTGGTAAAAATGCTCAGAAGGAGCACCTTCAGAATTTTATTGAGAGCCGTTTAAGTTGTACGTTCACAGACGAGGCTAAACAATCTTTGAGGAATTCTGTATCATATTTTTGCTCAAAACTCTTTTCTCGCTGGGATAAATGCTGTCGCATTGAGAAAATCTTTAAAAAAGTAATGCCGTAATAATAATATTTGTCCCCATGTGTTATGTAATTAAAAAAAAATTGAAGCCGCTATCTTTAACACTTTAAATGTTTCACCCTGTATATAATAACCTTTTTTTATATTAGTAATAATTCTCCAAGCTGTTACAAATGTCGTTTATATCTTATGCGACTTATCGTTACTAAGATATTAATTTTTGCCACAAAATAAGCCGTTTAGACCACTGTGCGACAGGACCTGTCACCTACCTCGGCCAAACGAGGGACGGCAGCAACTATGCCCAAGACCTCGGCCATCCGCGCCGCAGCAAACGCAGAAGATGGAACTCGCTCTACCCCCGGGGCTTTCCCTCAACCAAGGGGGTCCTGTGGCGGTCTGCCGACCGCACAAATATACAATAACGCCTGCAAAACAATAACCCGACGTACATGCTTTCCCGAGAGCGCACAACCGTGCCAACAGAAATATAAAAGCACGGACTCCAGGGGATGCAATAGCCAGTCGTATATCTCTACCTGAGATAACGTTCTGTGCATATGCTAGTGGAGTCGCCGTCACGACACATAGCGTCGTGACCGGCATTCTTGGCCAGCCATGAGACACGCATCGACAACGCGGAAGACCACAACAGGGTTAACTACGGACACGCAGAGAAATTATAGGAACCTTCTATCTTAGAGGAACTCACGGAAGCTAGTGATCCTACACTCATCCACTTCCATCCATATACAGGGTGTCCCATTTTAACTTAGACAGCTGAATAACATGAAAAATTGCAATGTAATCAAAAAATGTTTTAGACAAAAGTCGTATGGTTTCAAGGGGGACATAAGATAGTGGCAATGATTTGACCTTGGATGGTCGTTTGAAGCTCACGTGAACGTTATTTCCAATTTCTTACATGCAACCCCCTATATTGTAGTATATCGTTTGAAAGGGCATAAAATAAGAAAATTTTTGGCGCTAACCAGAGGTTAATACGTTGACCCGTTCGGGAGTTATTTAAGGTCAAAAATTGACATTTTCCAACTTTGACCTTAAATAACTCCCGAACGGATTAAGGGGATCCTGGACCGAAGGCCGAACTCCGACGATGTCGCTGTTTTACCGACAAAATTCTATATCTGTTCTTGTATAGACAATGATAATAGACAAGGATAGACAAGATTATAGGTTATATTGCATTCAAAATGTTTGACAGGATGGATCTTTTTTATTAGAGACTTGTTCGTATTTTTATCGCTACCACAATGTTCATTATTCCTGTCCGAGTCCAGCTATGCTCTCGATTTATGCCGCTCACCTCGTAAAACTTTTATACGAGTAAATGTTTGAGTGAGCGTCTGTGTGATTATGTAATTTTACGCCTTTTTCGGTCTTTAATTGAGCATAGCTGGATTTGTTTTCGTGCGTACTTTATACCTGTCAAAGGATTTTTTAATCCGTAAAGCCAATTCGAAGATCCATCCTGTCAAAAAAATTAATGTAATGTCGGTATCCAGCATCCCCTTAACGTATCGACCTCTGGTTTGCGCAAAAATTTTTCTTATTTTATGCCCTTTTAAACGGTATACTGCAATATGGATGTTTTACTTAAAATATTTTAGTGTCCTAGGGGGCTCTAACTCAAAAATTTGAAATGGAACTCCCCATATTGTAGTTTACCGTTTGAAAGGGCATAAAATAAGAAAACTTTTGGCGCAAACCAGAGGTCGATACGTTAATCCGTTCGCGAGTTATTTAAGGTCAAAGTTGGAAAAAGTCAATTTTTGACCTTAAATAACTCTCGAATGGGTCAACGAATCGACCTCCAACTTACGCCAAAATTTTTCTTATTTTATGCCCTTTCAAACGATATACTACAATGTAGGGGGTTCCATTTAAGAAATTGAAGGTGACGTTCACGTGAGCTTCAAACGCCCATCCAAGGTCAAATCATTGCCACCATCTTATGTCCCCCTTGAAACCATACGACTTTTGTCTAAAACATTTTTTGATTACATTGCAATTTTTCATGTTATTCAGCTGTCTAAGTTAAAATGGGACACCCTGTATATGATATAACTATAATTAGGAATGTTTAGTCAAAGCTCGGGGCAGATGGCGCCAGTGGTGTTAACCACTGTCATGGCGGCGTAACATGTATGTGTTGGTGTATGCGTGAGTTTATATGTAAACACATCTGTAAAATTGTATCATCGGTAGATATAATAGATATCTGTTAACAGATCATTTACCGATGATACAATTTCACAGAAATGTTCACATATAGGCTCACGCATACACCAACACATACATGTTACGCCGCCATGACAGTGGTTAACACCACTGGCGCCATCTGCCCCGAGCTTTGACTGAACATTCCTAATAGCGTTTGCATTTATAGCGTTAATAGCGTCTCCCCAAATGCACCCTTGGAGTCTTAGCAATAGCGTTTGTAGCGCGCAGTTATGACGTAAAACGCTGCCATCAGTGACGTCATGAAAGCGTTTGTTAGCTCCATGAAGAACAGTCTTCATGGTTTATAGCGCTATCATCTAGCTCCGCGAACAGCCTGCAGCGCTAAGCAGCGCTAAGGGCTCAGACACAATGCGAGGAATAAGGAACAAGGAATAGATATTAATAGTCGCATCCTTTTTCAATGCACGTCTATTGAAAAAGGATGCGACTATGAATTTTATTCCTTGTTCCTTATTCCTCGCATTGTGTCTGAGCCCTAGGCCGGTATTCATAGTCCAATCTCAAGTCAACGCTTAAGACGATCTTGATCAAGTCTGCTTATGCAACACCAGACCGTCTCAAGATTGATAGATTTCATAGTCGTGAAATAAGATAATCTTTGCGAAGAAGTTTCCACTGAAGTGAGTCTTATTTGATTTAAGATTAACTTAGTAAAGATGTACTTAAGACCATGCTTATTCTGTATTCGGCTATTTCCGTGATATTTCCACTGGTTCCTCCAATGGAAACATTAGATTCAAGACGCAGCTTTACACCATTGTATTAACGTATGTAGTACTAAACAGAAATAAGTTTTCTAACCTTAAACCGAAATTGTCATATGGCAGTATAAGCAGTATTATAATTATTTAGTAATATATGGAAAAATATATAAATTAATCGAGACATTTTACATTATTAAAAAAAAATCTATTTCTTGATATATTAAAGGTATAAGCATATAATAGAAGTGAGGAACTCTACTACGCTAAAAGATAATAACGTAGCTTGGTTAGAAATTTGTAACGAGTTTAATCTATCACATCTAAGCACGCAAGAGGTAAGAAAATTACATAATAACATTGATTTAACTCTTATTCATACTGATATTTATTGATATTTTTATAGAATACATTCATATATATTGCTTTTACAACAGCTTTTTCGAAGAACTTTCTGACTAGTGTTTACTTCGAAATGGAACAAACATATTTGTAAAATTATTATCTTTTTTTATAAATATGTGTTGTGAATATAATTTTTTGTAGTATGAACGTGCAGGATATAGATTTGCGAGATTTGGATAATATTCCCGATTTTTTGGACGTCGAGAGTGAAGATGAAATAGAAGAAATTGTTGTGCGTGCTCCGAAACGTTATATACGAGATGGACAAAACCCTTTCCAGTTTCATGATGAAAAAGAGTTTAAACGCCGCTTTCGATTTTCAAAAGAAGCTGTCATACATGGTCTTCTACCAAAGTAGAAGAAAATATGGCTAAAATAAATAATCGAAGTCCTCCTATTGCTCCTGTGTTGCAATTACTTGTGTGTCTAAGATTCTAAGCCACTGCAAGTTGTCAGGTAATAAAATTTGAAAGAGGCAGAGAGAAATATGTTTATATCTGAGTTATAATTGCACATTTTAAAATTATTTATTTCCTTGTAGTTAGTATTAGCGGATATAATAAGCATATCACAGCCTACTCTTTCAAGAATCATTTTTCGTGTTTCGGTATTACTTGCTGGAAACATCCACCGTGTCATAAAGATGCCTTCTTCTGTGGAGCAAATTAACGAAAACCGTACTTTATTTCGGAACTTGAGATTTGGAAATGGAGGTATTGGGTTACCTGGAGTTGATGGTGCTATCGACTGTACTCATATTTGCTTGACTCAATGCAGATTTGAAAATATTGAAGAAGTATACAGGAATCGCAAAGGATACTTTTCTCTCAATGTACAAGTACGTAATATTTTATCCAATAGAGAATGTATAGAATTTATTTTTGCAACCTTAAGATTTATATATCAATTTTATTACACAAATATATATATTTATAATATTTACATTAAATATAACTCATACTTATATAAACTTTCTTTTACATCCTATTAATTTAAGAGATGTTATTAATCCCCATTAGACTTATTCTGTCACATCTATACCATATCGGTGAAAAATACATTCAACTGTTTGCCATTTAACAACCATTCCTGACAGAGGTGTCAGGTTCTTCTCAATGGAATCATATACATATATTACAAAACATACGTACATACATAACCGGATGAATAACTTCTTTTATTCTGTAAATAATAAATATTATGTTACAAAATAATTTCAATAGTCCGCGTTTGCATTTAATAAAATATTTTATTTACCTTTACTTTTTTAATTAATGAAATAAACGTTGTATAAGTGTGTCTCTCATAATAAATCCATCTGCTGGTTGCCATTCTGGACGGTTTACATCATTCTCTTCATTATCATTAAGTAAATGTATCTCATCGTTAAATATTATAAATATATGTATTTGTATAATAAAATTGATATTTAAATCTTAAGGTTGCAAAAATAAATTTTATACATTCTCTATTGGATAAAATATTACGTACTTGTACATTGAGAGAAAAGTATCCTTTGCGATTCCTGTATACTTCTTCAATATTTTCTAATCTGCATTGAGTCAAGCGAATATGAGTACAGTCGATAGCACCATCAACTCCAGGTAACCCAATAGCTCCATTTCCAAATCCCAAGTTCCGAAATAAAGTACGGTTTTCGTTAATTTGCTCCCCAGAAGAAGGCATCTTTATGACACGGTGGATGTTTCCAGCAAGTAGTACCGAAACACGAAAAATGATTCTTGAAAGAGTAGGCTGTGATATGCTTATTATATCCGCTAATACTAACTACAAGGAAATAAATAATTTTAAAATATGCAATTATAACACTCAAAGATATAAACTTATTTCTCTCTGCCTGTTTAAAATTTTATTACCTGAAAACTTGCAGTGGCGTAGAATCTTAGACACACAAGTAATTGCAACACAGGAGCAATAGGAGGACTTCGATTATTTATTTTAGCCATATTTTCTTCTACTTTGGTAGAAGACCATGTATGACAGCTTCTTTTGAAAATCGAAAGCGGCGTTTAAACTCTTTTGCATCATAAAACTGGAAAAGGTTTTGTCCATCTTGTATATAACGTTTTGGAGCACGCACAACAATTTCTTCTCTTTCATCTTCACTCTCGACGTCCAAAAAATCCGGAATATCATCCAAATCTCGCAAATCTATATCCTGCACGTTCATACTACAAAAAATTATATTCACAACACATATTTATAAAAAAAGATAATAATTTTACAAATATGTTTGTTCCATTTCGAAGTGAACACTAGTCAGAAAGTTCTTCGAAAAAGCTGTTGTAAAAGCAATATATATGAATGTATTCTATAAAAATATCAATAAATATCAGTATGAATAAGAGTTAAATCAATGTTATTATGTAATTTTCTTACCTCTTGCGTGCTTAGATGTGATAGATTAAACTCGTTACAAATTTTTAACCAAGCTACGTTATTATCTTTTAGCGTAGTAGAGTTCCTCACTTCTATTATATGCTTATACCTTTAATATATCAAGAAATAGATTTTTTTTAAATAATGTAAAATGTCTCGATTAATTTATATATTTTTCCATATATTACTAAATAATTATAATACTGCTTATACTGCCATATGACAATTTTGGTTTAAGGTTAGAAAACTTATTTCTGTTTAGTACTACATACGTTAATACAATGGTGTAAAGCTGCGTCTTGAATCCAATGTTTCCATTGGAGGAACCAATGGAAATATCACGGAAATAGCCGAATACAGAATAAGCATGGTCTTAAGTACATCTTTACTAAGTTAATCTCAAATCAAACAAGACTCACTTCAGTGGAAACTTCTTCGCAAAGATTATCTTATTTCACGACTATGAAATCTATCAATCTTGAGACGGTCTGGTGTTGCATAAGCAGACTTGATCAAGATCGTCTTAAGGGTGCGTCTCCACGGAGAAAGAAATAGCGGAACGGAACAATAACGGAATAGCTGTGGTGGGGGGTTAGCCAATGAGAGTAATTCCGTCTTAATTCCGTTCCGCTATTTCGTGGCCTGCGTCTCCATGGCAAAAATTTTCCGGAACGGAACAGTAACGGACCGAAATTCCACGCAATTCTACGCCATTGTTGCAAACCGGTGAAGAGAGTCGCAATAACCTGTACGCAACGTGTAGTTAGTTATAATCGCTGGCCAGGTTAATAAAACGCACGGGGAAGAATCCCGTTGGACGTTACGATTTTTTAAAGCTATTGTTCACCGAATATAAGACAACGTCGTCTAAAGGTAAAAAGACTAACGCTGTTTAGCATCTCGCTTACAAAAAGATGGTTTCATCAATAAAATTATATCACATTTCTTGCATTTTCAATAACAAATAGTAAATCAATGTGTTTCAAATTACTAGACGCACAGGAGCAAGTACTGGCAAACTTGGCGAACTTTGCTCATGACCCTATAAACTACGGATACATAAGGCAGCTAAAAGTAATCGATATATTTCTCAACGCCTTGTCTGAAAGCAATCCAAAGTTGATACGTTTCGCCATCGCTGGTCTCTGCAATTTATGTTTAGGTAAGCATATGTAGGTCATATAGTTGAAGAGAGTCATGTAACATTTGTTGCATTATATGTAATACTGTTCTTTCAGATGCAATCCGATATTTTAAAGCTATTGGCCACTGAATATAAGACAACGTTGTCTAAAGGTAAAAAGAACATACCTCGTTATGATTTGGACAATTTGATATCGGTACAATGTGATATTTCAATCGGCAATTCGCATTATGTGATTTATAGTATATTTTCTCACATTGTAAATATATTTCTACAAGTAAAAGACAATTGCGCAACTATAGCTGATTTCTATCGATAAAGGAATAAATTTTTTCAATTTTACCTTATCAAGAGAAAAATATCAACCTCTCAAAGAAGTCTCACAATCTAATATGTAAATCGATTTTTCCAATCTCGACTTTCAGCAATTGCTCATCATATTAGTATGTCGCTTTACAATTCACCAAGTTGTCTCTTATGCATCTTATATATTTCATCTGTTGCAGATTATATTTCCATTACTTTTTACGACCATGACTGATAAAGCAGATATCGAAGCCACAGTTAATGGTGGGGGGCCTACTGGTCAGTTGGGTGCTATACGTTGGGGTATTGCATGGGGCTTACGTAGCTTTGTTGACAAAGCTGTGGTCGAAAGAATGCGAGTTGGTAAGAAGCAATCGATTTGGCAAAATATCATTGTATTAAATATGATACATAGTTTACGTTCGCAAACTGTTTATTAACGCGAATTAAATATATGGCAAATAATTAAAAAATTACTGTTATTTTGAAACAGCTGGTCTTCTTACGAGGGATTGGAGAAGACGTGAGAGAAAGAAGTGGGGTCAAGAAGGTGCCCGAAGAAAGTTTGCTTGGAACAAACGTTAATTTTGCTTATTATCGTGTAATTTTCACATTGCATATAATAAAATTATATAAAACGGCGCTATAAAAAAAAATGAATATCTCGTTGCACAATAAAATTTGTGCTAGTTATCTGATATCGAATAAAAAAAGTAGATGCATAGTTTTTTCTTATTGAAGTCTCACCAAGATTGGTACATCAATATGATCAATTTGACGAATAAATGTTATGGAGTTCCGAATCTTCTGTAGAATTTCAGCCACTTGTCTTCACATCTCTTCCAGAGGTATTAGTCCAAGTAATTTCATACCTTGTGCAAGAACGTTTCTGGCAACGTGAAATAGCAGTAATCTTTGACTAGCAAGATCAGGCAATTCATTCTTTACTTTCAATGAATTGAAAGCTTTATTAATTGCATTACTAAAAAAGAAAAAGAAACTGTTGTACAATGTACAATGGGGAGCAAAAATGGGTTCCTTTTTCGGTGTAGATGAGTGCGCTATCTGTAGGGACAGTCGCTGCACTTATTGCACCTACTTACCTATGCTCATCTACACCGAAAAAGGAACTCATTTTTGCTCCCCATTGTACATACTTCAGTTAGATAATTGTGAAAAATGTCAGTCTTGGAATTTATATCTTACCTTAAATTGAAAAGATATCCTGTTAATATACAGGGTTCTATTTCTTCGTATGATTTCAGTACTACTTCTTCGAACTTAGCAATTAATACGACTAAATCATCAACGTTTTCGTCTTGTAGTAGACTTGGCTCACATTCCGAAGCTAGAACAACGCCGCAATTGCGCTCCAAGCTAACGAGGATGTATAACTTATTTATTGCATCTGAAAGAACAGTATTACATATAATGCAACAAATGTTACATGACTCTTTTCAACTATATGACCTACATATGCTTACCTAAACATAAATTGCAGAGACCAGCGATGCCGAAACGTATCAACTTTGGATTGCTTTCAGACAAGGCGTTGAGAAATATATCGATTACTTTTAGCTGCCTTATGTATCCGTAGTTTATAGGGTCATAAGCAAAGTTCGCCAAGTTTGCCAGTACTTGCTCCTGTGCGTCTAGTAATTTGAAACACATTGATTTACTATTTGTTATTGAAAATGCAAGAAATGTGATATAATTTTATTGATGAAACCATCTTTTTGTAAGCGAGATGCTAAACAGCGTTAGTCTTTTTACCTTTAGACGACGTTGTCTTATATTCGGTGGACAATAGCTTTAAAAAATCGTAACGTCCAACGGGATTCTTCCCCGTGCGTTTTATTAACCTGGCCAGTGATTATAACTAACTACACGTTGCGTACAGGTTATTGCGACTCTCTTCACCGGTTTGCAACAATGGCGTAGAATTGCGTGGAATTTCGTTCCGTTACTGTTCCGTTCCGGAAAATTTTTGCCATGGAGACGCAGGCCACGAAATAGCGGAACGGAATTAAGACGGAATTACTCTCATTGGCTAACCCCCCACCATAGCTATTCCGTTATTGTTCCGTTCCGCTATTTCTTTCTCCGTGGAGACGCA
>JASTWR010002202.1:0-24609 GCA_030770355.1 Harpagoxenus sublaevis
GCTGGGCGTTGATGAGTCAGTCAGTCAGTCAGTCGGGACATTTGTCTTTATATATATAGATGTACTTTTTATATACCAACTATTCTTTGCTTTAACAAATTATTTCTGCTTTGTTAACTTCGACGCTTAATATCTGTAGCTGAAATAATTTGTTAAAGCAGAGAATAGTTGGTATATGAAGAGTATGCTTTGTAAGTTAAAGCGAGGTCCACTCTGTACAGGGTTGGTAGGGGGGATGTGAAGGGGGCCGCGGTGGCAAACACAGCAAATGGAGAACGACGTTTCTTAATTGTAAATTTTCAGCTTCGAGTTTTGCATCGCAATATCTCCGCTTGTAGGGCACGTAGCGGAAACATAAAAACACTTTTATTATACTAATTTGGTCCAAGCTATCCATTAAGCCTAGTTGGAACTTAATCCATTCGCTAGTTATCGAGATCTCAAAATCTTGGGTACTTGCAACTCGTTGCGTCGCGTTAATAGAGCCACGGCGGTCTCGCTTTGCGCGTACTTGGCGCGAGGCACTACCGTGTCTCTTGATTACTTTGATTTTTTCAAGGTAAAGATATTACTTGGATTCTTTCAAGGCAGATTATCAACATAAATAATAATTTTAAACAATAAGCAAAACCCGTTCGCAATTACCCTAGCTACGATTCGGCATTGCCCCGCGTGCGGCGGGTAACTCCGAATGGCAAAGTTTTGCTTTTTGTTTAAAATTGTTTATGTTGAAAATTTATAAAAATTATTATAATTTAAAACCAAATAACTGGAATATTACTTGAAATAGACTTCTATAATTGATAAATAATCGTCAGCTTTATTTAACTTTTCCCCTAGATGTTCGCAATTCTTCCATTCTCCCATACCCTTAAAACTATTTTCGTTAATAAATTTATTGTGGAATAAGTGGGTATTTGTAAGCAATATCCAAGTCAATATCTCATCGGGTCTAAGAGAAATTGAAAAATCCGTAAAAATATATTTTACCAGTTTTTTCCCCCTTAAGAGTCAAACTTTTAAAAATCCTTTCTTAGTGGAAGTTTACGTCATAAAAGAAATGTACTTATTCCCCAAATTTCATGTTTCTACGTTCAGGGGTTGGGCTGGCCGTTGATGAGTCAGTTTACGGTAATTAAATACCGTAGCAAAGTACATAATTTAGCAAAATTTGTGTCTTTTTACGTTTGCAAAAGACATTACGTTTTTCTTAGACGGTAAAAGGTATAATGTTTATAAGAGAGGCAACAACATATGGCTGTAAAAGACACCATGTCTGTAAGAGACACTATAGCCGGTATTCATAGTCGGATCTTATATTTAAGACCGTCTTAAGTACAATCTTAAGATGTAATGAACCAATCACACAGCCGTATTAGCGTCTTAAGACATTACTTAAGACAGTCTTAAAATAAGATCCGACTATGAATACCGGCTTATGTCTGTAAGAGATTCTGTGTCTGTAAGAGACACCATGTCTGTTAAAGTTTCTGTGTCTGTAAGAGACACCATGTCTGTAGAAAATTCAGTGTCTAAAAAACTACCCGCCACACGCGGGGCAATGCCGTAGCTGGGGTAATTACAAACGGGTTTTGCTTATTGTTTAAAATTATAATTCATGTTGAAAATCTATAAATATTAATTACTGTAGTTTAAAGTAACTTTTCGATTTAAAGTAATCAAATAACTGGAGTATCATTTAAAATAAAGACTTCTATAGTTGATAAATAATCGTCGGCTTTATTTAACTTTTCTCTTAGATGTTTGCAATTCTTCCACTCTCCCCTACGGCCCTTAAAATTATTTTTGTTAATAAATTTATTGTGGAATACGGAAGCAAATGTTATTTTTTTTAAAATAATTGTTGGGCTGAATATAACAACCAAAAAAGTACTATTAATTAATTAATTTACAGGAGATACGAAAGGTTCTATATTTCACCCCTAAATCCAGATTTATCCCTTTAGAGGTTGATTAGGGCAAAATCCTGAAATATGTTTTCGAGCATTTGTATGGGTGACCTTCGTAAACAAGAACCAAGTCGATATCTCATCGGGCCTAAGAGATATTGACGAATCCGTGAAAATACATTTTACCCCTTCTCACTCCCTTAGGGATTGAACTTTTAAAAGTTTTTAGTTGGTGCTTACGTCATGAGAAAAATACACCTCTCGAATGTTTCTAGGTTCAAGGGTTTGGGCTGGGCTTGATGAGTGAGTCAGTCAGGACATTTGTCTTTATATATATAGATTATTAACGAATCTTTGAAAACAAATTTTACCCCCTTTTCACCCCCTTAGGGGTCAAATTTCTAAAAATTTCTTCTTAGTGGGTGCTTACGTCATGAGAGGAATGCACCCCTCGATTTTCATGTTTCTAGGTTCAGGGGTTTGGGCTGGGCGTTGATGAGTCAGTCAGTGAGTGAGTCAGTGAGTCAGTGAGTTAGTCAGGACATTTGTCTTTATATATATAGATTTATTTAAATTATAATTTTAAACAATAAGCAAAACCCGTTTGTAATTACCTCAGCTACGATTCGGCATTGCTCCGCGTGCGGCGGGTAACTCCGAATGGCAAATAAATATTAATATTAATTATCGTAATTTAAAGCCAAATAACTGGAGTATCATTTAAAATTCAGACTTCTGTAATTGATAAATAATCGGCGGCTTTATTTAACTTTTTTCTTAGATGTTCGAAATTCTTCCGTTCTCCCCTACAACCCTTGAAATTATTTTTGTTAATAAATTTGTTGTGGAATACGAAAGCAAAAGTTATTTTTTTAAAAGTAATTGTTGGACCGACTATAAGAACCGAAAGAAAAATACATAGGAATTAATTTACAGGAGATACGAAGGGTTCTATAATTCACCCCTAAATCCAGATTTATCCCTTTAGAGGTTGATTAGGGCAAAATCCTGAAATATGTTTTTGAGCATTTGTATGGGTGACCTTCGTAAGCAAGAACCAAGTCGATATCTCATCGGGCCTAAGAGATATTGACAAATCCGTAAAAATACATTTTAACCCTTTTCACACCCTTAAGGGCCGATTTTCTAAAAATCCCTTCTTAGTGGGTGCTTACGTCATGAGAGGAATACACCCCTCGAATTTCATGTTTCTAGGTTCAGGGGTTTGGGCTGGGCGTTGATGAGTCAGTCAGTCAGTCAGTCGGGACATTTGTCTTTATATATATAGATTATATAATTTTTTACTTTTGACAGAACCCTTTTGACCATGGGTAGAAAACATACCAATAAAGCACATAAACATTTTATTTATAATAAAATAGAAGATGCCTCACAATGTACTATTTGTAAAACTAAAGGTAAATTGCATTATTTTTATTTTGTCTATATATTAATTATATAATATTAATTAATCATGCAATGCACATATATGTATATATAATATATATATATATATATATATATATATATATATATACAATTTATTAATTATATTTATAAAGTTTTAATTTCATATGTTATGTATAAGGGTAATCACGGTACAAATTTGAAGAAACATTTGATGCGTTATCATGAATTCAAAGAAGATTATTTTATTGAACTTTTTTCAAATAAATGTAAGGACAGTAAGGATGTCAACGTCAATAATATATTGGAAAAAAATCAGAAAGGAATACAACAGCAAATAAACGAGATGAATACAATAAAATTGAACATAACGAGAAGAGACCTCGAAAATAACTGTGTAGAGTTGGTAACGGTAAATGGAAGAGCATTTAGTATTTTGGATGATTCTGGTTTTCAAAATATTATAAATCCAATTAAGTGCGCGATAGAAGAAAAAAATAAACAGAAATTCTCTATTTCGTCAGAATCAATACAAAAGAAAGTTTTTGAAGAAGCTGATAGAATAAAAAAAGAAATATCTGAAGATATAAAAAATATTATGATTTCATTGAAAACCGACGCAGTTACTCGATTAGATAGATCATTTTTAGGAATTAATATACAATACATTAAAGATGCGAAAATTATATTAAGAACTTTAGCACTAAAGGAACTAAAAGAGAAACATACAGGTAATCAACATTATGGTTATGTTTAACATTCATAAATTTATATATACCTACATCTACATATATTTTTAAATAAAAACGTTACATATCATATGCAGGTGAATATATAAAAGCAGTTATAAAAAATGTATGTTCTTCTTTCAATATATCTTTGGACCAAATATATACTGTAACTACTGATAATGGCGCCAATATGTTAAAAGCAGTAAGGATATTAGCTTCAGAAGATTGCAATATTGACATTTTAGAACAAAATCAAAGTAAAAACAATGCAAATAACAACATCGACAGTGACATACATTTAGAAGAAAATGAAGAAAAAAATGACGAATATGAAACAGATAACTTAAACGTTTTCGAAGATATTGAAACTGAAGATGTAAATTTTAGTTTTGATTTTGAAAGCAATATTAACAGGTAAAAACTTTTAAATTGTATTACTTTAAATTTGAACATTTTGAACTATTTAAAATTCTTAAAAACATTTGTATAATTCTTTTGTTTTTTATTATTTATATTATATTTACATCGTTAATAATTTGATAATTTGAAACACATACTTTGTTTTGATTATTTTACCTTTTAATGTTTTAAATTTTAATAGAAGGTAAAGGTAAATGTTACATCATATGCTACATGATAAAGCAAAAAGCAACCATTACATATTAAATAAATTTTACCTGATTTTCGATGTACTAATTCTTAAAAAATACATTGAGTATAATATTTCGTTCAAGTATAATATTTACGTTATAATTACATAAAAACTTGTCATCTTTTAATAATAATATAATTATATAATGAATAATCAATACTTGACATAGTTGACATAAATTTCAGGTATTAGATGTGCAGCTCATACTCTGCAATTAGCAGTTGATGATGCCTTAAAAGGAACAAAAACTGCATCACAGTTAATTTCAAAAGCCAGAAATTTAGCAAAAAAGCTTAGAACACAAACATTTATATATTTAATAAGAAAGCAAAATTTAAAAAAACCTACAATTGATTGTCCAACTCGATGGTGTTCTACAATAGATATGCTTGAAAATTTATTATTACTAAAAGATTATTGTGAAGAGCTATCTGTGACAAAATTTCAAAATTTTGTGACATTAAAAGATGCTGAATGGTCAAAAATTGAAGAAATATGTACAGCATTGCGACCATAAAAAATTTGTACTAAAAAGCTTCAAACAGAACAATTGACTCTGAGTGAATTTTTTGGAGTTTGGTTTGAAACAAAAGTAGCAACAGAGGCAGTACATACTCCTTTTGCTACATTAATTTTAGAACAAATGATACACCGCGAACAATATTTAATAAATAATGATACATTATTATCCGCTGTTTTTATGGATCCTAGATACAAGGTGTTATTAGACAAAACACAAATAGAAAGAGCTAAAACTCATTTAAAACATCTTTGGGCCAAAATAATATCATTAAATCGTAATGACAATTAATGAACGAATCAAACGAAAATTTCAATGGAAGTTCTTTAAACTCAAGTGAAACAGGTTCTACATATGATGAATTTGAAATTTTTTTAAAATTAAAAGAACGACAGCACAATTTCACAAATTCATATTCATCATCCAAGAATCGGATTTGTATCTTTTACATCGAGTAGAAACTGAACTTGAAAGATATAATATTGAACAAAAAAGACTTAACAGAAAAGTCAATGTATAACAATTTTGGGAGGAAAAGAAACAAAATCAACCTGAATTATATAAATTAGCAATGACTGTTCTATCCGTACCTGCTACTCAAGTCAGCGTAGAACGACTATTCTCTGGATTAAAATTTATTTTATCGCCATTACGAACAAACATCAACAAACACATCTTAGAAAACCAATTGCTTATTAGAGCTAACAGAATATTTTGTTCTAAAGAAGAAACGTAAGTAATTTAATTTTTTCTATAACTTTATATATATATTATATATATAATATATATTATATTATATAAATATAATAATTAATAATAATAATGAAACTGGGGGTGGTCCTCCAACGAAGACCTACTGGCGGCACGCAGACTGAGTCCATTGTGCCTCCCCGCTGCAATAACGGCCTCCCAGTTAGGGAAGACCTGTCTCCCTGTAAAAGCGAAGCAGGTCCTCCACCGGTAGCTGTCTTATCTGCTCGGGATCCAGAAAGGATGAGCCAAGCGTACGGAGTCTTTGCCTGGCGTATGCCGGACATTGACCAAGAATATGGAGACTTGTTTCCTCCTCTTCTCCACAAAGTCTACAGTCGGGTGTATTACTACAGCCCAACCTGTACATGTGGTAGTTCAGGACGCCATGACCTGTCAGCAGCTGCACTACCAGCCTGGCGTCCTTTCTGCTCAGTGATCTAATGCTTCCTGCCAGTCCCTCCCTGGGAGAATCTCCCAAGAGAGCCCTGGCCTCTCTGCATTTGCCCCTGGTTTCTTCTCTCCAGTTACCAAGATGCTGGTTCCGCAGCCAGCCCCGGATCTCCCTCCTGCCTAGGCTGAAGGGGACCCCCACAGCCGGCTCCGGTCCCAGCAGTCTTGTCTCCGATCCTGCTCTAGCAAGCTGATCGGCGGTTTCGTTACCTTTGATCCCCGAATGACCGGGAACCCACGTTAAGGTAACACTATTGTTCTTCGCCAGCTCCTCCAGGGTGCAGCTACAGTCCCAGACCAGCCGCGAAGTAAATTTCGGAGCACAGAGGGCCTCAAGCTCCGCCCGGCTATCCGAACAGATTCTGATACGCCCTCCCTTCCGCTTCCTCTCCAGTAAGGTTTGGGCACACCTCATAATGGCTACAGTCTCCGCTTGGAATACCGTAGCAAATTCCCCGAGTGGGACACTTTCTTTAGTACCATCTCGGGGACAGTAGAGTCCCGCGCCAGAGCCAACACCTGTTCTGGAGCCATCCGTAAACCAGATGTCCCCGTTCCAGGCATTCAGCCCTTTCGGGTCCTTCCACTCTTCGCGCTCAGGGAAGCACACTCTGTACTTCCTCTCAAAGACGCGGATTGCCGGCATTCTGTCTTGCCCCATTGTGAAAACGGGGCCAGCCAGAACCGTTCTTGGAAGTCTTGTGTGTCTAGCACCAGCCTTCCATTTCAACTCACATCTCAGACGGTAGGCCGCGGCTGCCGCCGCAGCCACCACCACCTGGTGCAGTGGCTCAATGCCTAGCAGCACGCCCATCGCTGCCACCGGCGTGGTTCGCATCGCCCCTAGGGCCCCTCTTAAAATCAGAGCCTTGACGTGCTCCAGAGCCATTCTGGCGGTTTTCGTTGCGTCCTGGGCCACCATACCACCGATGCGTACAGAAGCCTGGGCCGGAGAATCGCCGTGTAGATCCAATAGACCATCCTTGGTTTAAGACCCCATATCTGGCCGAAAGTTCGCCTACACGTCCAGAAGTAAGAACAAATGCTCTTACAGCGATTTTCAAGATGCTCCTTCCATGTCAGCTTCCTATCTAGGGTAACCCCCAGATATTTCACCGACTCGGTCGGAACAAGTCTTGTTCCCCCCAAAATAGGCCCTTCCACAGGGCCCACTTTGTACTTGCGTGTGAATACCACGAGCCCGGTCTTCAGTGGGGTTCACCGATAGACCGGTCCCACGGCACCACTCTTCTACCACCTCTAGAGCTGCCTGTGTTAGCTCCAGAAGCGTCTCCAGGAAGGGTCCTCGCACAAGGATAGCCAAATCATCGGCATATCCCTGCGTAAAGAAGCCCCTATCGTTTAGTGTGCCGAGCAGCCGATCGGCTACCAGACACCACAAGAGCGGAGAAAGAACCCCCCCCCCCTGTGGGCAGCCTCTCTCCACCCATCCGCTGACTCTCACCGAACCCGATGAGGTCGTTACTCGCCGTCCAAGCATGCCCCTGATCCAATCAACGATCATCTCAGGGACACCCCTTCGAGCGGCCTCTTCGCACACTACTTCGTGAGGAGTGTTGTTGAACGCACCCTCCACATCCAAGAAGGTGCCCACCACAAAGCCCCGCTCCTCCAACTGCCCCTCGATAAACGACACGACAGAGTGGAGGGCGGTCTCAGTAGAGTAACCCGCGCGGTACGCATGCTGGTTCCTGTGCAACGGATGCCGCAGAAGAACAACGTCCCGTACGTAAACATCAACCAGCCTTTCTAACGTCTTAAGAAGAAAAGACGTCAGGCTGATTGGTCTAAAGTCCTTGGCAGAGGTGTAACCTGTCCTGCCCGCTTTCGAGATAAACACCACCCTTGCCAGCTTCCAAGCGCTGGGCGTATATCTCAGCGCCAGACAGACCCTTAAAGTCCGTGTGAGGGGCCCAATGATTTGCTCCAGCCCCTCCTGTAGAAGAGCCGGAAAGATTCTATCCGGTCCCGCCGACTTGAAGGACTTGAAGGCCATTACAGCCCATCTGACCCTGTCGGGTCTGACGATTTCGGCTGCAAACGCCCAATCATCTCCCCGCGCTCTCCGCAGAGCCGGAGTCCCCTGCCATGCATAGTCCTCCGACTCCTTCCGGAAGCCCGGGAAGCTTGTCTCCAGTAGGTGTGTCAGACACCGTTCCCCCAGTCACCATCGTCCCGTCAGCGAGACAGATGGTTTCCAGGGCTGCGTCCGGGTCCCTGGCCAAGACTCTGCACAGTCTAGCGGTCTCGGGCATGCCCTCCACTGACTCGCAGAATCTCTCCCAGCTCTTTCTTTTGGCTCTTACCACCGATTCTCCGTAATCCTTCTGAGCCCTTCTATGAAGGTCCCAGTCAGACCGGCGGCCCGTGTTCCTGGCCCTGTTCCATGAACGGCGGGCCGCATCCCTGAGATCGCGCAGCCTTGGACTCCACCAGGAGGTACTCCTGGTGTCTTTAACTGTCCTTTCCGGACAGTTCCTCTCAAAGCTGCCTACCAGAGCTCTTTGCAGGTGATCTACGCAGAGCTCTATCTCTTGTGCGGTCCCGTGTCTATTGGGAAAGTCCCTGAGACTGACTGATAGGTCCTCTCGGTAAGAGGCCCAATCAGTTTTCTTGGGGTCCCTCACTCTATTCTCTTCAGACCTGGCTTTAGCTAGCCTGAAGGTAATCTGTCTGTAATCTGACAAAGAAGGCTTATTCGAGACCCTCCAGTCAGCCACCTTCCGAACCATTTGCCTGGAGCAAATGGTGAGGTCAAGCACCTCCCTTCTCACTGTCGTGCAGAAGGTAGGTTCGTTTCCCTTGTTGAGAATTTCCAGGTCCGTGGACGCCAGAAACTCCAACAGTCTCCTACCTCTCTCGTTGGTGTCAGTGCTTCCCCAGATCGTGTGATGCGCATTCGCATCACATCCTAAGATCAGGGGAAGCCGATTCCTCTGGCAGTACTCCACCAGGCGAGTCACCGGTTCGGGCGGCAGTGAGCCCCCCTCCTCGTGGGGGAAGTAGGCCGAGCATACCACCAGCCTCTTCCTGAGACCAGGCTCCTCGGTGACCTCTATCTCGACCGCTACTGTATCCCTGGAACAGAAATCAGGTATTAGTCGGGCCACAACGCCCTCGAGCGCCACACACGCTCTGGGTCGTTGCTCTAACGGGGCCTTAAACAGCCTCCCGCATCCCGCCAAACCTCTGACACAACCCCGGACCAGCCAAGGCTCTTGTATCAGTGAGATGGCTGTGTGCATTCCAGCTTGGCGCCTGGCAAGAACAGCCGAGGCTCCCTTGCTGTGATGCAAGTTGATCTGGGTGAAGACCACCCCGGTCGGGCCCATTTAAGATCCGACCTTTGGGTTGAACTCCCCCTTACCCGTTACCGCCCCGCCTTGGGACGTCCCTCCCACCTTAAAGGTGACTTGGTCCATCCAAGGTAAGGCTTAAAATCCAGTGCCCTCAGTTTAAGGACACTGGATTCCGGGAGGCCGAGAACCAGGTTCCTACCGTCGCCGGTAGCCCCTACGTTCCCGGCAAAACACCCGCCAGCCCGCCGTGCAGAGCCCCGGGTTTTGCCGCTCGAGCCGCACGAGGGTCGCAGCCGGGTCCTCAGGAGGTCCCGGGACCCAAACCACGGCCCTGTACTGCTTTTGCAGCACCTCCGGGCCCACCACTTTGAGCCTGGCGCCTTCCCATGGCACGATGACGCCGATCCGGTCTTCCAACCATTTCCGCGCCACCGCATCCGCGCATCTCACGATCGCCGCGCCCGCCTTCAGATGGGTGCTGCGGAATCTGGACCCTCCCGGATCCCGTCGATCTCCTTGGAGACCGCACCCCTCAGCAGCGCCAACCGCTCCGCCGTCAGCGCCTCCTCGGGGTAGCCCTCCGCCACAATCACCCTCGTTAGGGGGTCGGCGACGTCCGCAAAGGTCCCAGTTCCCTGAGCCCTTTGTTTCTTCTTCGCCCCTTCCGTCGACGGAGGGGTCTCGTTGGAGCCCATCCGGCGTTTGCTGCCGAAGTGCTCCCAAGACCCCCCACTCGGCGTCTTGGGGGAAGCTGTAGAGGTTGAAGGGAGACCAGGTTGCGCTCTCTCCTTCTCCCTCTTGGCCTTCCTTTTCATCGCACCACTGCGGTTCCTCTTGAGAGAACCCGCAGTGCTTGCCGTCTCTTCAGATGAGGGGTTAGTGCTTCCCGGGCCCGTTAGAGCCCGTTCCGCCCCCCACCACCACATCTGCTCTCCTTCTGGAGTTCTCTAATGAGACCTCCATCGGGATGGTTTCAGGATCTTTGGTTTCTGGTACATCCATTTTATTCCCACGAGTAGCTAGGGAAAAGATAGTCCGCCCATGCAGAGCCCCGCATGCATGGGTAAGGCTAGATACTCTGGGGTTTCCCTTGGTTCCCCAGAGGCATCGTTCAAGACACTGCTCCCCCAGTGCCACGCAGCCCTCGCCACGATAGCTTCCAGCTTAGCTTGGGGAAATATAATAATTAACAATTAAATAAAATAATTAATAGATATTTTTTTAAATATACATTCCTTAACTACAATTTATATTTTTTTAACTTTTATATAAAATTCTCATAAAAATTTTTATATGAAATTTGTGTGACAATAAAGGCTTACAATTTACTAGATGTTTATAGTTTTATACATAATTGTACATAATTTTTTAAAAACTTTTTTATATACATATATATATATATATATGTCGTAGGGTTTGTTCCAGGTCCATATTTTTTTTATAGTTGCACTGCATTTACAAATCCAATGTATAACGTTTACAAAAGAATATATTATTATGTATACGATAGATTATAAAATAAATAGAATTTTGTATGCGGTGGTTCTTTCCAGGTCTTTTTAATATACTGGTAATTTCCAGGTCTTTTTAATATACTGATAATTTCCAGGTCTCTAAATATACTGGTAATTTCCAGGTCTTTTTAATATACTGATAATTTCCAGGTCTTTTTAATATACTGGTAATTTCCAGGTCTTTTTAATATACTGATAATTTCCAGGTCTTTTTAATAAACTGATAATTTGCAGGACTTAGAACACCGGATTTATCAATTCTTGTATTTAGCAAACGTGATCACGTGATCCGTTTTGTCGCTCAAACGATCGGTTTTATCGGCTCGTGAAAATGCAGCTATATGCCTCTTCTATAATACTCGTACTTCGTGGTTTGTAGTTTTTGCCGCGCGATTTATAAAATTGTTGTACTGGTTGCACCACAGCGTGCTTTATTTAGATGCACCTAATGAAAGACATTAAAAGAAAAGAAGAAGAACATTATTGCTATATGCAACATATCATAAAATTTAAATCAGTTTTAATCTGAAACATGTATAGGTAAGGATAAACATTTATTTTATGAATTTATCTTATATATTTATTGGAAACGGGTATACGGCCAATATGGCGGCCACAAGCCGACTCATGGCCTAGTTTACACCGACCGTTTGATACGCGTGCCAAGTACTATATCCGTATCAAATCCGTATCAAATCTCGGTTTACACCGGGATAACCTGAGATTTAATACGAATTTGATACGGATATAGTACTTGGTACGCGTATCAAACGGTCCGGAGTAAACTAGGCTATATACACGCGGAACAATAGGTGGGCTCGTGAACACACCTATGGCCTAGTTTACACCGACCGTTTAATACGCGTACCAAGTACTATATCCGTGTCAAATCTTGGTTTACACCGTGATAACCGGAGATTTGATACGGATATAGTACTTGGTACGCGTATTAAACGGTCGGTGTAAACTAGGCCATAGGTGTGTACACGAGCCCCACCTATTGTTCCGCGTGTATATGAGTCGGTTTGTGGCCGCCATATTGGCCGTATACCCGTCAAATCTCGGTTTACACCGTGATAACCCGAGATTTGATACGGATATAGTACTTAGTACGCGTATCAAACGGTCGGCGTAAAGATGGCCATTATAATTATGTATGTACTCCTTTCAAAAATCATAAAAATGGTTTTTGAAATTTCTCTAAATGATTTCCAAATTATTACAAATACTTATTTATTTGCCCTAGAGCATGCGCATGTGACCCCAGAACCTATTGCGTGTACACACGTTCATAGATAGCGGTTGCGCTCCTGAATGCCCACAATGTGTGCAATCGTCACTGTACGTAACTGGAAACATCCCTATTCACTAACGTACAAAACAATTTTTTGGAGTGTTAAGCCTTGTGTCCACGATGCTAGAACTGCGTCCGAGTTTCGGTTTAAGCCAATCACCTTGCAGCTCTTACAGAAAATAGCAGTTTCATTGGCTTAAACCGAAACTCGGACACAGTTCTAGCATCGTGGACACAAGGTTTAAACTAAGTCAATAAAGGCCGTCACACACAAAATGCATAACGTCGCATAAGCATAGCATAAGACCGCTGGACCAATGAGCATCTTACGTGAATTAATATGGCGACATTATGCTGGATGCTCATTGGTCCAGCGGTCTTGTGCTATGCTTATGCTACGCTATTCATTTTGTGTATTATAGCCTTAATGCCATCTCACACAAAATACATAAAGTTGCATTAGCATAACATAAGACCGCTGGACCAATGAGAATCTTATGTAAATTAATATGGCAAGTTTATGGTGGATGTTTATTGGTCCAGCGGTCTTATGCTATGCTTATGCGACGTTATGCATTTTGTGTGTGACGGCCTTTAACGTATTAAGGTATTATGAAGGCGTATCGTACCAAAATAGTACAAACGTGATCACGTGATCCGTTTTGTCGCTCAAACGATCGGTTTCATCGGCTCGTGAAAATGCAGCTTTATGCCTTTTCTATAATACTCGTACTTCGTGGTTTGTAGTTTTTGCCGCGCGATTTATAAAACTGTTGTACTGGTTGCATCACAGCGTGCTTTATTTAGATGCACCTAATGAAAGACATTGAGAGAAAAGAAGAAGAACATTATTGCTATATGCAATATATCATAAAATTTAAATCAGTTTTAATCTGAAACATATATAGGTGAGGATAAACATTTATTTTATGAATTTATCTTATATATTTATTGGAAACGGGTATACGGCCAATATGGCGGCCATAAGCCGACTCATATACACGCGGAACAATAGGTGGGCTCGTAAACACACCTATGGCCTAGTTTACACCGACCGTTTAATACGCGTACCGAGTACTATATCCGTATCAAATCTCGGGTTATCACGGTGTAAATCGAGATTTGACGGGTATACGGCCAATATGGCGGCCACAAGCCGACTCATATACACGCGGAACAATAGGTGGGCTCATGAACACACCTATGGCCCAGTTTACACCGATCGTTTAATACGCGTACCAAGTACTATATCCGTATCAAATTTCGGGTTATCACGGTGTAAACCGAGATTTGACACGGATATAGTACTTGGTACGCGTATTAAACGGTCGGTGTAAACTAGGCCATAAGTGTGTTCACGAGCCCACTTATTGTTCCGCGTGTATATGAGTCGGCTTGTGGCCGCAATATTGGCCGTATACCCGTTTCCAATAAATATATAAGATAAATTTATAAAATAAATGTTTATCCTTACCTATATATGTTTCAGATTAAAACTGATTTAAATTTTAAGATATATTGCATATAGCAATAATGTTCTTCTTCTTTTCTTTCAATGTCTTTCATTAGGTGCATCTAAATAAAGCACGCTGTGGTGCAACCAGTACAACAATTTTATAAATCGCGCGGCAAAAAACTACAAACCACGAAGAACGAGTATTATAGAAGAGACATAAAGCTGCATTTTTACGAACCGATGAAACCGATCGTTTGAGCGACAAAACGGATCACGTAATCACGTTTGTATTATTTTGGTACGATACGCCTTTATAATACCTTAATACGTTAAAGGCCGTCACACACAAAGTGCATAACGTTGCATAAGCATAGCATAAGACCGCTGGACCAATAAACATCCACCATAAACTCGCCATATTAATTTACATAAGATGCTCATTGGTCCAGCGGTCTTATGTTATGCTAATGCAACGTTATGTATTTTGTGTAAAATGGCATTAAGGCTATAATACACAAAATGCATAGCGTAGCATAAGCATAGCACAAGACCGCTGGACCAATGAGCATCCAGCATAATGTCGCCATATTAATTCACGTAAGATGCTCATTGGTCCAGCGGTCTTATGCTATGCTTATGCGACGTTATGCATTTTGTGTGTGACGCCCTTTATTGACCTAGTTTAAGCCTTGTGTCCACGATGCTAGAACTGTGTCCGAGTTTCGGTTTAAGCCAATGAAACTGCCACTTTTCTGTAAGAGCTGCAAGTTGATTGGCTTAAACCGAAACTCGGACGCAGTTCTAGCATCGTGGACACAAGGCTTAACACTCCAAAAAATTGTTTTGTACGTTGATGAATAGGGATGTTTCCAATTACGTATAGTGACGATTGCACACATTGTGGGCATTCAGGAGCGCAACCGCTATCTATGTACGTGTGTACACGCACTAGGCTCTGGGGTCACATGCGCATGCTCTAGGGCAAATAAATAAGTATTTGTAATAATTTGGAAATCATTTAGAGAAATTTCGAAAACCATTTTTATAATTTGGAAAAGAGTACATACATAATTATAATGGCCATCTTTACGCCGACCGTTTGATACGCGTACTGAGTACTATATTTGGACTAAATTGGCTTAATTAGTACGTACGATGGTGTAAACAATAAAGGCCGTCACACACAAAATGCGTAACGTCGCATAAGCATAGCTTAAGACCGCTGGACCAATGAGCATCTTACGTAAATTAATATGGCGACATTATGCTGGATGCTCATTGGTCCAGCGGTCTTGTGCTATGCTTATGCTACGCTATGTATTTTGTGTATTATAGCCTTTAGTCCATAATTAATTTTTAATTAAATATTTAAAGTGCCACTTGTCGGCTAACATCATATGATACATCAAACATATTATAAAATAAAAAAGCTCTTTTGTAGTTAATTTTATTTTGTTTGTAGAGTTTTGTAGTGATGTTAAGAAGTTTTGTAGTCTCTTCAAATTGTTTATAATTAATTGTTTATAATTAATAAATTAATTATAAACAAACAAAAATAAATACACTACAATGATCTACAAAATACAATCGATTTCACACCTAATTTTTTTTTAAAGTGTCAGTCGTCGGCTAACCACAATATAACCAGTATGTGCACTTCGTCAATTGTTTTGGTTTCGCGCCGATCCAATCTGCGAATCGACATTTTGTTAGAAGCGACCAATCAGAGGATTTTTGTATGCGTGGTAGTGCAACGTCGGTGTGACCCCGCCGAGGCACCACAGTTTATACGTGGTTGCAATCATATGTTTGACGATGAGATAAAAATAAATTTGTTAATCAGTGTGACGCGCGGAGACACTTGATATTTTGGATAGTTTCGATCAAATTATTTTCCAAAATGCCTAAAAACACAAGTTATAAAATTTGTAGCGTTCGAAAAGGGCCCTTTAACCGTTGATACGCCGTTGGCGTTTCTATAATAATGGCGGCGAATGGAACCGATAGATCAAAGGTGCCGACAGAGAGTGAGCATACTGGTTATACTATAGGTTATTGCTGTCCCCTGCTGGGACGGGATGCTGATGTGTATGTACAATTGGGAACGGGCATTCGGCCAATATGGCGGTCATAAGCCGGCTCATATACACGCGGAACATAGGCCTAGTGTACATCGGACCGTTTGATACGCGTACCAAGTACTATATCCGTATCAAATCCGTATCAAATCTCGGGTTATCACGGTGTAAACCGAGATTTGACACGGATATAATACTCGGTACGCGTATTAAACGGTCGGTGTAAACTAGGCCATAGGTGTGTTCACGAGCACACCTATTGTTCCGCGTGTATATGAGTCGGCTTATGGCCGCCATATTGGCCGTATACCCGTTTCCAATAAATATATAAGATAAATTCATAAAATAAATGTTTATCCTCACCTATATATGTTTCAGATTAAAACTGATTTAAATTTTATGATATATTGTATATAGCAATAATGTTCTTCTTCTTTTCTTTCAATGTCTTTCATTAGGTGCATCTAAATAAAGCACGCTGTGATGCAACCAGTACAACAGTTTTATAAATCGCGCGGCAAAAACTACAAACCACGAAGTACGAGTATTATAGAAGAGGCATAAAGCTGCATTTTCACGAGCCGATGAAACCGATCGTTTGAGCGACAAAACGGATCACGTGATCACGTTTGTACTATTTTGGTACGATACGCCTTCATAATACCTTAATACCTTAAAGGCCGTCACACACAAAATGCATAACGTCGCATAAGACCGCTGGACTAATAAACATCCACCATAAACTCGCCATATTAATTTACATAAGATGCTCATTGGTCCAGCGGTCTTATGTTATGCTAATGCAACGTTATGTATTTTGTGTAAGATGGCATTAAGGCTATAATACACAAAATGCATAGCGTAGCATAAGCATAGCACAAGACCGCTGGACCAATGAGCATCCAGCATAATGTCGCCATATTAATTTACGTAAGATGCTCATTGGTCCAGCGGTCTCATGCTATGCTTATGCGACGTTATGCATTTTGTGTGTGACGGCCTTTATTGTTTACACTATCGTACGTACTAATTAAGCCAATTTAGTCCAAATATAGTACTTAGTACGCGTATCAAACGGTCGGCGTAAAGATGGCCATTATAATTATGTATGTACTCTTTTCCAAATTATAAAAATTTTTTTCGAAATTTCTCTAAATGATTTCCAAATTATTACAAATACTGATTTATTTTCCCTAGAGCATGCGCATGTGACGCCTGAGCCTAGTGCGTGTACACACGTACATAGATAGCGGTTGCGCTCCTAAATGCCCACAATGTGTGCAATCGTCACTATACGTAACTGGAAACATCCCTATTCATTAACGTACAAAACAATTTTTTGGAGTGTTAAGCCTTGTGTCCACGATGCTAGAACTGCGCCCGAGTTTTGGTTTAAGCCAATCAACTTGCAGCTTTTACAGAAAAGTAGCAGTTTTATTGGCTTAAACCGAAACTCGGACACAGTTCTAGCATCGTGGACACAAGGCTTTAAAATAAAATTTTCAATAACTTACAGCTCTTAATATTACCAATCAACCACTAAACAATTGGTAAAAAAGAATTTAAAATTCCCAACAGTCAAAGTGGAGGCGCTAAAGAAGGTTAAAAATTTGTTGACAATTAATTCTTTCCTTTTAAAACGCGAAACCACCAAAAGGTTTCAATGCGGTACCAAACACTGCCAATCAATCGCCAATCGATTTAAAAAAAAAAAATTACCACAGTCAAAGTGGGGGGCTAAAAAAAGATCAAAAATTTGTTTTTTTTGATTTCCTAAAGAAACGCAAACCACCAAAAGTTTTTAATGCGGTACTAAACATTGCCAATCAATCGCCAATCGATTTAAAAAAAAAATTACCACAGTCAAAGTAGGGGGGCTAAGAGAAGATAAAAATTTGTTTCGATTTCCTAAAAAAACGAGAAATTACCAATCTTTTTGAATACGGTACCAAATACTACCAATCAACCACCAAACGATTGGTAAAAAAAAACTATCAATAATCCATTGGGGGGGGGGGGGCTAACTCTGTCAAGCTGGCAATAAAGAAGCACTATCATAAAAAATGTTTCAAATAAAAGGGATTTAAGTATTTCAAAGGGGCAAATATATCATTCGATAAATTCCAGGATCGTTCTCAGGACCATCCTAAAAGTATAGAAGATATATAATTCGGTAACTTCCAGGTCCCGTCCTGGAAATATAAAAAAATATACAGGGTGTACCAGACCTCGCGTATCACCCGTTAATGGTAGATTTCTGAGATCATTTGGAGACAAAAATCCTAATGCCAAAATGTCGAGGCTGCTACAGTATTTAAACGGAAAAGGTTCAAAGTTTACTAGTGTGCTTGTCAAAATTTTACGCACTCAGGGACGTTGCATGTCAAAACAGCACTTCCACACTTTACTCAACTCGATAGAAATATTTGAAATTATTAATCTCTTTATTTCTTTGTACACTGTTCGCAAGACCGACGATTATCGGGACGACATTTGGCAGCCTCGACATTTTGGCATTAAGATTTTTGTCTCCAAATTATCTCAGGAATCTGCCATTAACGGGTGATACGCGAGGTCTGGTACACCCTGTATAATTTGATAAATTCCAGGACGGGTCCTGAAATTAATCAAATTATATATTTTCCATACTTCCAGGATGGGTCCTGGAATTCATCAAATTATATATTTTCCACACTTCCAGGTCGGGACCTGGAAGTTACCGAATTATATATCTTCCATACTTCCAGGACGGTTTTGAGGAGGGTCCTGGAATTTATCGAATGATATATTTGGGTATTTCCAGGACGGTCCTGGAAATAAACACACGACATAAAAATTTTCCATGCCCGACCTCAAAGTTACAAAATGTCCTGGAACTAACCAGCTAATATATAAAATGGTCCTGGAATTCACCCTACGACATATATATATATATATATATATATATATATATATATATAAAATGTAATTATACATATATATATATTACATATAAAGTTATATAAAGTAATTATTAATTATTAAATGAATCAAATTTGTCAAATAAAAATTAACAAAAAAGTTTTTAAAAAATTATTTACAATTATGTATAAAACTATAAACATGTAGTAAATTGTAAGCCTTTATTGTCACACAAATTTTATATAAAAATTTTTATGAGAATTTTATATAAAAGTTAAAAAATACAAATTGTAATTAAGGAATGTATATTTAAGAAAATATCTATTAATTATTTTATTTAATTGTTGTTAGATGTTATCAAAATGATTTTCCTCTTTCTTATTTTGTAATTTAAATATTTCAGGAAATCACATATAAAAGAGAAAAAATCTTTAAAATTAAATGATTTAAACGAATATGTAGTTTCAAAGATATCAAGAATAGAAAAAGAAGATTCCAATGGAAATACAAGTATGGAAAAGAAAATTTCGTTGCCCAACAGGAAAAGGAAAAAATATCTTCCCTGGAAGATGAAGAAAATGATATACTATAAGAAACTGAAGTTCAATCATTGAAAGAATTAACACGCCTCTCTCTTTCGTTATATTTTAATATAAACACTAAACAGTAAAAGTAACATACAATTTAGTTTTTTCGTACATACACATTTTTATTATTTTATTAAATAATAATAATAATATAGATAATTTATAATTTGTATTTCTCTTGCCACTCTCGCTAGGCGGTCATACGCACACAGTTTAATAAAATAAATACAGAAAAAAATGTTTTAAAATTCTCCCTTTCCGCGGAACTATAAACCGAAACCGGAACCGAAAAAAATTGTAATTTTTACGGTTTCGGTTTTCTTCTCTGCTCAAGAAACCGAAACTGAAACCGGAATCGTTATTCAACGTTTCATTAAACCGTAACGAAACCGAACCGAAATATCCTTTCAGTCCGGGTCCCTGGTATAAACTGCTTAGGCAAAGGTCACTTCTCAGCAGCTGTAAATCGTCAGCATGCCGGAGGTGCCACAGGAAGCACAACACACTGTTGCATTCAGAGCAAGAAGAAAAGCAGACAACCGATACAAAGTCAGACGAGGATGCGTCGAAGAAGTCGGTGGTCATGCACGGCACTCAGGAAGCCATCTCGCAAGATACAGAAGAGCCATCTTCTATGATCAACCTTGCAAGAAAACCCACCTCGTGTGTGGTGCTATCAATGGTTCGAGTAATAGTCAGTGACGCCGATGGAAATCAGCACAATTTCCGTGCGCTTTTGGATGCAGGATCTCAATCAAATTTGATAACGCAGGAACTCGTTAGTAGTATTAGGAAGGTATGGCCCGTCAAACAAACCCCACCACCGACCCCTCCGGCGCCGGGGGCGTGGCCAGACGGTCTGACCACGTGACGTCTGGGGGCTCTGATTGGCTGACGCAAGAGGGGAGGGGGAAATTGTTAATTAAATGTTGCGTTTCTGATTGGAGAGCCATACCTTCCACGGGTTCTGATTGGCTTTCCCCCTAACTGCCTTGGGTCATTTTGGGGGTAGCACGTGGTGGACGACGCTCAAAGATGAATTTTCGGTTAGCACGTGGTGGACGGGGTTAGGGTCGCGCGGCAAAGATGGCGGAATTTTGGAGTAGCACGTGGTGGACGACGCTGAGGCTGCACGACAATATGGCGGAGGTCGAAGAGAGATTTGCAGAGTGACCACGTGAGGGAGGGAGGGGGAGAAATAGGAATAGACATGTTCGCTTCTCTTCGCGTTGCGAGGCACGTGGTTGAAAGTGGTTCCTTTGAGAGGGAGGAGGGGAAGTCGGTACGGAGCGACAAACACAGGTCGCACTGCTGTGAGCCGCAACTGATCTTTTTTTTTTAGCGAAGGGTTTATGGCTGTGTATGAGGAGTGGAAAACAGGAACGAACAGGTTCGTTTTGTGACGTGTCTATTCCTGAAATGTAAGAGAAAAGGGAATAAAGAGAAATAGACGGGAACTAAAGTTACAAAAATGTTTATTACATAAAATAATACAATGGTACGAGAAAATAAGTATTTTTTAAATTATTCTTAAAAGTACACGTTTGGACATTACAACATTTAGCGTGGTTTTTAGCGCACACGTTTTATTATGAAGAAAAATGTTACGGAATAATTTTACGATCAACCGATCATTACGTTCACAATTGACGGTAACAGATTGAGAAACTGATTAAGGTATAACCGATAGACATGAAATATAAAAATACGCAGCAGTATTGTCCGCAAGTTTCAGAGAGCGCTCCTTGTAGCGTCGTGGTGTTCCAACAATGCGTGGTAGAATTTCGACGAAGGCGTAAGAGAAATCTGGAGTCTACGGGCGGTAGTCCATAGCTGTCCGAAATAAGTTCCCGCTCCTTGCTCATCGATGTAGAAGGCGACCCAATGTTGACCAGGCCCGATCGTGAACGTCCCGTGTTAGCGACGATGGCAGTCGACCTCGTCCCACACCCTCGGCAGTCTGTCGGCAGGATAGACCCCCGCATATCTGACACTGAGGTGTTGCAACGTTTGTAATATTTCCAGCGAGTTCATTTTTACGCGTGTAAGGAATGATTTGTATAATTCGGAGTTACCTCTTTCTTCGTTATCGCACTAGTGTTCACGGTTGATGTCGGACGTATCGGGGGGTTATTAAAGTTGTATTCTTTTTGTACGCCGTCTATTATATAATACGCTTTGCTTCTTCTTCTTCTTCTCTGTCGTCTGTGTGATTCTTTTCTTCTTCTTTTTGCCACGTTATTCTTCTTTTGCCACGCCTCGATATTGCGAATTATATCGTCGAGAATTTTATTTGTATAAGGGACACCACTGTCGGTTTTCTTTTCTTCGACGCTTGCGTTCAAGTTTTCATGAGAAATACTAGTATCGTTTGCTGCTGCTGCTGCTGCTGCTGCTACTTCCACCGTCGTCTTGTTCTATTAGCCAGCGTTTCAATTTGAAAGCGTTACGTAGCGCACAAATAGGTTAGCTGTATTCCAAACTTGAAATCCATGATGAGAGCAACGTTGTCTGCACTCTCTGTCTTCCGGTAAACTTTTGAACGGTGGAGAAATTTCTTGCAGATTATATATGTTTCTGGAGATTACTCGAGTCAAGTAACGAGCCTTTTCTGCACCCCTGCAGTAGATTGTAACGTACTTGTCGCGTAATTTCACGTAGTCGTAGCTCGACGCATTTGAGATCGGTTTCACCGTCGAACCACTCGATTCCATGATAATTTCGCGAAAGCCAGGTGTTGTCTCGTCTTGACTTTTAGGTAAATTTTAAAATGGGTAGGGCGGGGACATAATCCAGTGTCCGATAATCGGTGGCGTTAACCGCGACAACTGCGACTTCTTGTGGAATAAACTTTTCCTCGACATCGCGGAAACCTTGTATATCTATGACTATATCCATGGTCCAAAATGCACTCTTAATTCTTCAATCGATGTGACGACGTTCGTGTCTCGAACGAAACTGAATCTCTCTTTGAATCTTTTTTCGTGACTTTACGCAGGATTTTAGGAAAATATGTAGTGGGGGGGTAAAAATAATGTGTATAGGAGCTGATGTGGGATATGATTCGTCGACATTGGAAAGACTAACCGGTAAAATCGACGATGATTTGACGAGAGGAGTCGATTTCTAGAACGTTATCGAACTCGGCGTAAACGATACAATTAACGGTCGCGGTAAGCGCCCTTTCAAATCGTACTTCTAATCGTAAACTGCCATGTTTCACGAGATTCCAATGTCCGGCGCAATTGGCGGATAAGTCGGGCGTAAGATCGAAGGCGAAAAGTGTGAATCCACTGCCGTAATCCTCTCTGCTTATAGATTACCCTCGTTCAAGAAATGAATGCCAGTCCCCGAGAAGAGAGTGTGATAAGCTTCGACGTTAGAGTGGCTCGTCGTTCGAGAAGCTTGGTTGTAGCGGTCTACTTGGAATTTGTATACCATCGGCGTACAGCGAAAAGAAATTTATACCGTAGTTTCTGAAATTAAACGGGTTTAATTTTCTATCGCCGTTAAACGCTTTGTTATCGGACAAAACCGATTATTACGCGTTTCGGTAGTTGACCGAGTATTACGTTTATCAATCGATTCTCCTACGAGCCCCGCGTGAATCGTAAATGTTTTAACCTCGACTCTCGTAAGAGGATATTTGGCGGTAGTTTTACTCAGCATTCTCGCATGTGCGAGTAACACGCCAGGGCTTATTTTTGCTCTTCTCACGAGTAGACTGGCGTCTAGAATGTGTATTTTTGATGTCGAATTACTTTCCATAAGCAAAACGCATCTTTCGAGCGAACGAGTCTCATTCTAACTTCACACCGTTAATTAAGAATTTATCTTGATTGAAAACGTCGCAGTGAAAATGCCCTATGAGATCTAGCGCGTGTCCTTCGTGAATGTACCGAGCGCGTCTCACGAGAGCCGGATTTGGTGTTTCCGAGTCTAGGAGCGCGTCATGAGACCGGGGGTATCGCGTCCCAGAGACAAGAGGTCAGATGGGAAGTTTTTGCGGGTGAAAAATAATTTAACAACGCCTCGATGTAAGCGCGGTACGCGTAAGCGTTGTTTGGCGGTGAAACGAGCTTTTGATTGAAATATACGTCGATTTGGTTGAACATGGAATGTAGCAAGTGATTTACAGGGCCTACTTTGTTCACGTTGGCGCCGGTTGTACTTCCTCCGGCTCCTGCCATTGGTGTATAATCTATGCGTACGCGAAGACTCAACATGGTGTGCGTGAGATCCAGGTAGTCTTCCCCGTGACCGGGTATGACGAATTCTATAGGCGCGTCGTCCGCGAGCGAAGTTACGGGTTTGTAATAGATCCATTGCGAGCTCTCGATACTGTTTGAGTGGAGGTAAGGAGAAGAGATCGAGTTCGCTCTTTAAACACTCGCTCGAGTGTGTATGAAGAAAGGACATACTTAGTTATCCTCTTCCTCTCCTTGAATTCTTGGTTTGCGCGCCGATTAAGAGAATATGTCGGATACACTGCGTTTCTTGTCGCTACGACGACGACGTTTGCTCGTAGTGGCCGGTTTTTTGGTCTTTCTACCTACTGCGCGAACTTTCTTTTTCTTCGTTGTTTTTTTTATTGTTTTCTTCTTCTTCTTCTTCTTCTTCTGGCTTTTTGTCGATTTTTTTTTGACTGTTGGAGGACGACGACGTTTACGTTCCGCGACGCGACTGACGTGGCTGCCAAAGGAAAACTGAAACGCTGGAATTTTCGCTGGTACTTTATACCCCGAACCCTTCATCATGCTGCTTATCTTTTCTCTGGCTTTTCTCTTAAGATTTCCACTCGATTCCTTGAAGCGCGTTTTGATCGCGTCCTTAATCGGTATATTATTTTCGACATCTTCTATCACATTGATACCCGTGCGTAAAGCTTCTTTACCAACCGCGCGCATTCCTCTTACTTAGGTAAGGAAGTTATCTTCCTGAATAATCCATCGAGAAAAACTGCCGATTCATGTCCTCGTGATAAGCCGTCCCGACAAAAACTTCGTGGAATTCCTCCTCCCGTCCGCTCTGTGATT
>JASTWR010002203.1:0-24594 GCA_030770355.1 Harpagoxenus sublaevis
TTTGTTTTATTACTTGTCCGGTTTATCAGTTCAAATTTTACCACCGCACGGCTCCAACATGTTCTTTGACATAAACGACTAACGAAAATGCGGTTTGACATATATTTTACCTCTGTGAATTTGACGCACAAATATGTAAGCCTTTGATTATATACTTATTTATGGATTATACTTATTGTTGTGAGCTTCAATTTTTGATATTTAATTTTTAGATTGGGCGTAGTTTGGGCATTATGTCTGACTAATGAGTATTGTGAATTGCTTTTATACGCTTGAAAAGGACCGAAATCTGCGGTCGAAACGTAGCGTGCTTTAATCAATAAAATTTGCCAGTTTGGTCGATTATAATACCTTTAGCTATTAACTATTCAAATATCATTTTATTAATTCAAAATACATATACATCATATACATAGAATAAAGTTTGTAATTTAAAAAAAAAATAGTAATCTATTGCATTATATGGAAATATAATAAATTTAAACAGTTTTAATATTTTGATTTTTTTTTAAGTATGGCCACGCTGGCGACGTAAATTCGGCTCGCTCGCCGAGTGTTCGCTTCGCAGGAAGGATGGACTCGCTATGTCAAGGTCCGTAACTGACTAGACGTTGGTTTATGCTGTACACTTACAATTAGTTCTTATTTATTCGGTCTATGTACAAGGCTATATACAAGTCAAGTAATTGTGTTTGTGTTAATTTATGGTGGCCCTGAGAAGGGCCGATTGCAAAAATGATGTGGCCCTGAAAAGGGCCGATGAGATCGTGAAATTAAGACGGGCGTTAGCTCCACAGCAGGCACGGCTGCGTTCTTGTGCGGTGTAGCGGCTGCTGTTTTCCCCAGCGTCCGGGTTCTCTCCAAGCCGGCGGTGTTCCCGGCGGTGTCAGCGTCTGCCTCGGATCGGTTTCGGTCTCTGCTGCTCGTACTCGCTCTGGCGATGGAGTCCTCGCTCGAGGGTAGTGCTCGGCCTTATATACCGCTGGCTCTCCGTCGGTTTGTGTAGCTATCTCGATGGTGGGGGTCTCCCACTTGCTGTCGGTTCCACTCTCGTCGTGGAGGATCTCCGCCTGTATTCCCTTGTGGACTCGAGGTGGTGGAATAGTCTGCGTCCCCTTCTTCTTGCGGTCTCCCGGTGATACGGCCAATGGCGACAGGAGTGTTGGTATCTCGAAGTTCCAACTGGGTGAAGTCTTTCGCCGAACTCGTACGTCTCCTTCCACCAGTAGATGTCTCGGCGGCCTCGTAAGCTCCCTTGGAGGAAGTTATCGGGATAAGATTCCACGCTGTAGGATTATCCTGTGGCTGCTCCGGTTTTCTAGGCGGCAGCGATAGGCGTGGATTCGTAGTCCTATACCTTCTCTGCGTAGACACTGTTGGTTGGCTTCCAAAAGACAAGTTCACAGCTTTCCACTCTTGTCAATCCGACTTGTGGATAGCCGAGCCGTGAACTGATGATGAGCTCTCGCCGGCGGGCCTAATGTAGGGGCCCTGGTCGAATTTTAAATGCGAGAAAGCCTTCCACCTGTTGGCGTGAGCTTGCGGCGCGCGGCGTAAGCCCCACTCGGGCGCTCGGTTGGCGCGCGCGTGGTGGGGCGCGACGGCTTGACTGCGCGCGTGCACTGGGGACCGATCGATCGGTCCGTGTACTACGGGTTGCTGTTCCGTAGGGTCTTATGTGCGGTCGACAGACCGCCACATGACCCCCTTGGTTGTGGATTTGCCCAGATTAGGCGAAACTGAACCGGACTGGTGGTTTCGTCGTTCTCCCTGCCCGGGTTCTCGTCCCAGTAGTTGGCTGTTCTGGATCTTTCAGCTCCATCCTATCGTCTGGTGTGTCTGGTTAGCTGTAGTCGTCCTCTAACTCGTATGCTGGTTTGAGACGATCTATAGATACATTAACAGTTTTCCCGTTAATTTTTATTTTGAACGTTTTTTTGCCTCGGTTTAACACCTCGTAAGGTCCGTCATATGGAGATTGCAATGCTCCGATTGGTGCGTCGTGTCTCAGAAAGACTCTCGGCGTTGTTTGTATAACTTTGAAGATAAACGTGGACTTGTGACCGTGGCGTCTAAGTTTCGGGCTCAATCGGTTCATTGTCCGTCGTATTCTGTCGATCAGATCTTCTGTGTCTGCTTTGCTAGCTGTCTCTGTTTCTTGCAGGAATTGTCCTGGTAATCTAATGGATTCCCCGAAGACTAATTCTGCTGGTGTTGCCTTTAAATCCTCCTTCCAAGCTGCCCGGATGCCCATTGTTATTATCGGTAATACTTCCGTCCAGCGTGTGGTTTCGTGACATTTGATAGCGGCTTTTAGTTGGCGATGGAATCTTTCTACCATCCCGTTCGCTGCTGGGTGATAGGCGTTGGTGCGTATGCGCTTGGATCCGGTTAAGTACGTTAGTCTCTGGAAAAGATCTGCTTCGAACTGGCGCCCTTGGTATCTCGCTATCCATTCCCTGAATAGGTATTTGGCCACCGTCTCCGCCGTTATGTCCGGAACCGGAATCGCCTCGGGCCACCTTGTAAAGCGGTCGATCATCGTCAGGCAGTATCTGTATCCCTTCGATACTGGTAACGGTCCGACCAAGTCTATATAGATATGCTCAAATCTTCTCGTTGGCATACCCCTGTTGGTGAGTGAATATGTCGTGTGATTTTAGACTTTTGGCATTGGATGCATGCTTGTGCCCATTTCCTGCAGTTCTTCTGTATTCCTGGCCAAACGTATCTTTCTGTCACCATCCTTGTCGTCGCCTTGATCCCCGGGTGTGCCAAGCCATGCAGGGATTGAAAAACCTGCTTCCTCAGTGCCTTGGTCACATATGGTCGGTTTGCTGGCGTGGAGATGTCACAGATTATTGTAGTTTTGCTCCCCGGGATGGGAAATTTCTCTAGCCGAAGTGAGGTATCCTCTTCCTTAAGTTCCTGTAGCTTCGTATCTTCTTCCTGTGATTGGGCTAAGGCTTCCAATTCCACGGCCTTCTCTATCACTTCGATCCGTGATAATGCGTCGGCTACGACATTGTCCTTCCCGGACACATGTCGTATATCCGTTTAAACTGAGCGGTGTATTCCAGATGTCGTGCTTGTCTCGGTGAGCTGCGTAAGAGGTCTTGGTTGAAAGCGTAAGTGATCGGCTTATGATCCGTATACACTACGAAGCTTCTTCCTTCTAGCATGTGTCTGAAGTGTCTGATTGCCGTGTATATTCCCAATAGCTCTCGGTCGTATGGACTGTACTTCTTTTGTGCTCCGCTGAGTTTCTTGCTGAGAAAAGCCAGTGGCTGCCATCCTTGGTCCGTCTTCTGTTGAATGACCGCTCCGAGTGCCACGTCCGAAGCGTCAGTTGTCACGGTTAATTCTGCCTTCGGATCTGGATGTGCCAATATGGCTGCTTTTGACAGGCTATCTATGCAGTTCTGGAAAGCCTCTTCGGCTTCTTCCGTCCACACAACTGGGGCGTTGCCTTTAGTTTTGGGTCTTTTCAGCATCTCATTTAACAGGGCTTGGTCTTTAGCCGCTCCTGGTATAAATCGGCGGTAAAAATTTTTTGTCCCAAGGAATCGGCGAAGCTGCTTCATGGTTTGGGGCTTCTGAAATTTTCTGATGTCCTCGACTTTCTCTGGTAGCGGTGTTGTGCCCTCTGCCGATACCTTGTAGCCTAGGAATTTTACCTCCTTTGCTCCTAGCACGCATTTTGCTGGGTTGATCTTGATGCCGTACTGTTGTAACCTTTCGAACAGTAATCGTAGGTGTTCCCGATGCTCTTCCTCTAAGTCCGATGCTATCAGGATGTCGTCTATGTAGGCGTAGCAGAACTTGAAATCGCGCAGGATTTCGTCCATAAACCTTTGAAATGTCTGCGCAGCATTCCGAAGTCCGAATGGCATAAATAGAAATTCGTACAGGCCAAACGGCGTGGTAATTGCTGTCTTCGGAATGTCTTCCTTGTTAACCGGAATTTGATTGTATGCCCGCACAAGGTCCAACGTGCTGAAGATTCGTTTTCCGTGCAGTGCTTGCGAGAAATCTTCTATGTATGGTACAGGATATCTGTCCGGAATAGTTCGTGCGTTTACTCCGCGGTAGTCTCCGCAGGGTCGCCACGTCCCATTCGCCTTTGGTACCATATGGAGTGGCGATGACCACGGGCTTTTGGATGGCTGTATTATCCCTTCTCGTAATAATAACTCGAACTCCATTTTTGCTATTTTTAACTTGTCCGGTGCGAGTCGCCGTGGGCGACACGCCGTAGGTGGTCCATTCGTTGTCTTGATGTGGTGGGTTGTTCCATGTTCCCCCACTCTTGTTTTGGTGCTGGGGTTCACGATGCCTGGGAATTTAGCCAGGATATCGTGATACTCCGTCTCTTTCCTGATGGTTTTGATTGAGATGTCTTGGCTTGTATTGATAGCGCAAGTAGATGCAAGTCCCGTCTGTCCATCGATTAGCTTCTTTACCTTTACGTCTGGAAGTAAGTGGTAGTGTGCTAAGAAGTCTGATTCGATAATTGGCTGGTTCACATCTGCGATAATGAAACGCCACGGACACGCTCTTCGAAGCCCGAAATCCGGCTGTAGTGTGATGAATCCATATGTGTTTATGACCGATCCATTCGCTGCGAACAATTGGTAGGACTCAGCTCTCCTTTTTCCTTCCGTATGGTCGTATGGGAATACGCTGACGTCCGATCCCGTGTCGATCAGGTATTTTTGTGTGTGTGTTGCGATCCGTCATATAGGCGGCGGGATTTAGGGCTATCGTCATCATCCGCCATTACTGACTGCCCTCCTTGTTTTCCGCTTTATACGCGCAAGGTTGTGCACACTTGTATGCCTCGGCTCCGAAACGCCGGTGGTAATAACACATTCCCTCGCGGTGGGGCGTTTTGCTTCGGTGGCGACTATTATCTCGGCGCCATTTGGCTCGGCTTCGGCTTCAGCTTCGACTCCTTGCTCGGTCCTCTTGCATCGATTGCACCATCTTTGAGACCTGCAGGGTTAAAGCAGCTACTCGCTTGCTCAACTCGTCTACCCGCGTTTCCGCTGAGTTGGTTTCCACTGGTGTAGACTGCTTTTGCGTGGAGGTTGCCAGAACAAGGGCTTTGCTATTCACCTCGTATATCCGGTCCGCCTGATTTGCCACTAGTTCGAGCTTATCATCCGCTCGTGTAGCCAAAATAACTTGCGTGTGTGTAGGTAGCCGTCCCAGCCATAGCGTCCGAAGTAAATCTCTCGAGACGCTGTTTCCTGCTAGCGTCGCCATATGTCGCTGTAATTGTGATGGCTTGCGATCTCCTAGCTCCTCGCGTTCGAGCAGTTGTCTAATCCGTTGCTCCTGCGAGTCCGTGAGTCTCTGAATCAGTGCCTTCTTGACTGCCTCGTATTTATTCTCCTTAGGAGGCTTTGTGATGACATCTTTAATCTCTCTGGCTTGTTTCGGCTCTATCCGCGAGAGAACGTATGCGTACTTGGCTTCATCTTCTTTTATGTTGAATAGTGCGAATTGGCCTTCTAATTGGTCGAACCATAGTTCGGGCTCTTCCGGCCAGAAGGGGGAAGTCTTAAGCCTATCTTACTCATCGCCGTATCTTCCATGTCCTTGTGTTCTTCGTCGCTCTCAATTGCAACCGTCTTCTCCGCCAGTTTCTTCGTTGACATTTATACTCCTACTCCTTTCCAACGTCGGGGTCACCAAATTTATGTGTAATTTTTTTTCAGTAATGTTCTTTACAAATATAAAACATTGTTTAATTGAAAATAGGTAATTATTCAGTTTGGACCCCTCATGTCCGATTTTGATTAACTTAGGCTTAATCGACGCGTTTTTGCTCAAAACGACCGAATCTGGCAGAAAAAAGTGTCGCTCTGCCCCGCGAAGCGAGATATTAAACGTTAAAGTTGACGACTATCAGGTTATGAAACCTGTCATACCGACGAGATGTAGCGACTATTAACCATGCCCCGAGGCCACTTGCGCATGCTCTGTTAGCTCTGTGGCCACATGCGCATGCTCAGTGACCGCACGCGCATGCAAAAGTGCGCGAATTTGAAACGTATGTATACTTTTAATGATAAATGAATATAAGTATTATGTATTAAATTTTCGCCGGTAAATATGCATATTAGGTCAAACCTCACCGATGACCTTGACCTTGACATATGTTGTCAAGGTCACCCTCCTGAGTGACCTTCAGAAGGTTTTAGCCGGCGGTCATTGTTCGTTAAAAAGTTATTAACAAAACGAAAATTGAAAATATAGCAGTTATTTTGAGTATTGAAAGGCATAAACGACTTTGACCTTGACATATGTTGTCAAGATCACGCTCCTGAGTGACCTTCAGAAGGTTTTAGCTGGCGGTCATTGTTTATTAAAAAGTTATAAACAAAAAAAATTTGGTGGGGAAAATTATTTAAAGTAGTGAATTGTTGGTATATTGAAAGGAAAGTTATTTAAAGCAAAGAATGGTTGGTATATTGAAAAGTATATACACAATTTTATGTATTAGAAAGTGTAAATACAAGTATTCTCTGCTTTAATCATGGCAAAAGCATGTTAAAGCTTTGTTAAAGCAGATAATGGTTGGTTATTGACAAAACCTATAGGTTAGTGACGCGCTTTACAAGTATGTTCTTTGTAAGTTGAAGCACATACAAAGCACACACTTGTAAAGCGCGCCACTAACCTATAGATTAGTGATGCGCTTTACAAGTATGTGCTTTGTAAGTTGAAGCACATACTTCTCTATTCTCTGCTTTAAATAACTTTCCTTTCAATATACCAACAATTTACTGGTTTAAATAATTTTCCCCACCAAATTTTTTTTGTTTATAACTTTTTAATGAACAATGACCGCCAGCTAAAACTTTCTGAAGGTCACTCAGAAGGGTGACCTTGACAACATATGTCAAGGTCAAGGTTGTTTATGCCTTTCAACACTCAAAATAACTGCTATATTTTTAAAACTTTTTTGTTTATAACTTTTTAATAAACAATGACCGCCAGCTAAAACCTTCTGAAGGTCACTCAGGAGGGTGACCTTGACAGCATATGTCAAGGTCAAGGTCATCGGTGAGGTTTGACCTAATATGCATATTTACCTTTTCGCCTTACTAAAGAGATGAGTCTACCATATACTAAAAATATTAATACTGAAAAGATTAGCCAGGCCCCGTACGCAAGGTAGGACGATCCATTCACTTGATGTGTAGAATTTATATTTTTATTAAATCTTCGCCTTACTAAATAGATAAGTACAATATACTAAAAATGGATACAGAAAAGATTAGCATTTCCGATTATTCGTTCGTGTTGCGTCAATTGTGATAAGGTTGTCGCGAGTGAATTTCGCATCGCGTTAGCGCACCTGCGCTTGTGCGACGGTCGACCGGATCTTCGCGTCGCCGTAAGTAAGTTTTTTGCGTTGTTTACGAGCGAATTCCAGTGCGCCCAGCGGGGCGTCACCCGTTATTGGTAGCGTGAAAACTCCGCCGATTCCCTTCTCGCGATCATATTTCTATGTCGGCGATGTTAGAATAAGTTAGATTTAAGTCCTGTTTCTGCGAAAAGTCTGCTTGTCGAGTCAATTAGAACTGCGTTTTGTTTCCGCGACAAGCCTAAGTATCGGCTACTTAGATTCACGTTTCGTTGCCGTCATCCGTTGGTTTCTCGACGTAATTAGATTTAAGTTTGTTCTTGCGACAAGCCTGTTTGTCGGATTGTAGATTCGAATATTATATTGTCAATTACTCCGTATGTTATAGCGCTCGAATTTACGTTACTTATACCGCGTATTATTTACTCGTGGTCTTTGCCGATTCTATTCAAACTATTCACGGTTCTGTTTAACTGTCACCTGCGATACTTTCCCCGGTCAGCCCGTGTTTTCGAACGATTTCAACCGACGTTCGCTTATTTCCTTTATCATTGTCTGGCTGATATTTTCCGACCGGGACGACCGCTTGCCATAATAAACTCTAACTCTTTGTAATATTCTCTCCCGCGAAATTATTGTTCACTTGGACCGATCAAAACCGTTAACTACCCGCTGTTTCAAATTTAATAATCTGATTACTTTCTTTCTCCGAGTCACGAGACACTATTTATTTAAATAAATCAAACTGATACTTTTACATTGTTCAATCGCTAATATTTTGACTATTCCTTTTCTTTCTAATAAACGAGATTTATTGTTCATTAAACGTACGGCCTTTCATGTGGAATTTTTTTTGTGTTCGTGTCACGACCCGCGCTGCCCTGCCTCTACCCTGCCCTAGGGGTGTGCGAACTATTCGAAATACGAACTGTTCGATTCGAACTCGAACCGAACTGTTCGGTTCGAGTTCGAGATAAATAAATCCAAATTTTATCTCGAACTCGAACCGTTCAAGCCTTGTTACAGTTGACTCGAACTTAGAGTGCACCAGTGTGCAATTGAGGTCACACCACCAGTTCAGCGAGTGACCTCTACCTTCAGACACGTTGTGATTGTTGCACGGCATTACTTGGGGCTTGCGGCAACTGAAGTTTCGAGTGAAAAGCTTTTTTCACATGCAGGTGCAATAGTAACTAATCGTAGAAAAAGTTTGACAACAGAGCATGTTGAGCAGTTGGTATTTCTTCATGATAATCTTTAATTTTTGATTCTAATACTGTTAGCTGGTTTAGCATTCTTTTACTTAAAATTAAGTTACATGTGGTTTTTGGTATTCTTGGTTTTCATCCTTATTTCTGTACTTGTTTTGGTATTCTTGGTTTTCATCCTTACTCCTTAATTCATATTTAATAATTTTCAGATTGTACTTTATGTGTCTATGTGTATGCAATTTAAAAATATTTATATTTTTTAATAGTATTATTAGTATTCCTCTCTTCCTTATGATTTCTAATTCTAAGAGATAGTAAGTTTGCGGAATTTACTAAAGTATTTTAATTAACGTCACAATTTTAAGTCATAACATTAATTTACCTTATATGTATTTTTTTGTTTTAAAAAGCTCCTTTATGATTTTTTTGTAAAATTTCAAGCAATAAATATGTACAACTCACAACTATTATTATAATATTATTCATTTTTTACTTTTGGCTTCAAATTTAGGAAAATGTAAAATCAAAGCATTGTAAGAGTAAGAGCGTTTAAGTTATAATAGAATTTTATCTGTACATAGATTCAGCTAATATTGTCCTGACAGTTTTGGCTTTTAATGATCTTTTACTTTATAATATTTTATAACAGTTTCCACACTGTGTACTTGATTTAGTTTATTATTTAAATCAAGGACATATAAAATTATGTAAAATTAGAATCAGTATCTGTTTCGAACTTTCGATAATTTCGATATAGTTCTCTGTTTAATCATATTTTAAACATAAAGTTAAGATTTCTATTGCTTTCAAATAGTAAAATATTTTTACATCTGCCTAAAGTTTCATTAAATAAGATAAAAGTTGAATGTATTAACATAAAGCTTAAAATATGTTAAGTTTGAGTTCGAGGTTCGGTTCGGATTCGAGTTCGAAGCTTATAAAGAAAAGTTTGAGTTCGGATTCGAGTTCGGATTCGAGTTCGAATTCGAGTTCGAATTCGAGTTCGAAGCTTATAAAGAGAAGTTCGAGTTCAGTTCGAGTTCGCGAACTTAATATTGAGTTCGGCTCGAGTTCGGTTCGAGAAGAAAAACTCGGGTTCGCCCACCCCTACCCTGCCCCTCTGCCGTTAGGTCGAGCCGGCTGGCCCCTCGCATGACAGGCTATCGTTTTCGCGAGTTTGCGTTAGAGATTGTCGAGTAATTAGTGGACGCGAGAATATCGCGTCTGGCGCCCAACCGATTTAGTTGAGAACCGCCTGACTCGCGCGAGGGATTATTCCGAGAGGCCTACCACCCGACTCTCTTAGCGTCCCTTTGATCCGGCCAAAAAAGCCGTGACAGTATATACAGGATGTTCCATTTTAAAAAACGCACCTCGATAATTTTTCAACGAAGCATTTTCAGCAAAAATATTTCAGACAAAAGTCGTATTGTTTCAAGGAGGCATAAGAAGGTAGCAATGATTTGACTTTGGATGGTCGCTTAAAGCTCACATAAACGTCACCTTTAATTTCTTACATAAAACTCCCTATATTGTAGTATATCGTTTGAAAGGGCATAAAATAAGAAAAATTTTGGTGCTAACCAGAGGTCAATACGTTGACCCGTTCAGGAGTTATTTAGGGTCAAAAATTGACTTTTCCCAAATTTGACCTTAAATAACTGTCAAACGGATCAACGTATCGACTTCTGGTTTGCGCCAAAATTTTTCTTATTTTATGATCTTTTAAACGATATACTACAATATGGGAGGTTTCATTAAAAATTTTTGAGTTGGAGTGTCTCTGGGACACTGAAAAATTTTCAGTAAAACCCTCATATTGCAGTACATCGTTTAAAAGGGCATAAGTAGGGAGACTATACCGGTACTGAGCCATGGGGCAATGAGGGGGGTGAGGGGCGGGAGGTATTCGAGGGGCGAGGGGGATGACGTCACGCGGGGAGGGGGATGAATCACGCGAGGGGGGGAAGTTGGAGGGCGAGGGGCGTAGGGTCCGCGGGGAGGGTTGCCGCGTTAGGGCCGCGTAGGGTCCGCGCGGGAGGGTGTCGCGTTAGGGTCGCGTAGGGTCCGCGGGGGAGGGGTACCGCGTTAGGGCCGCGGGGAGAGGTGTACCGCGTTAGGGGTAGAGCCCGCCGCCGCCGCCGCCGCCGCCGGGGGCCGCCGCCCGCGCCGCCCGCTGCCGCCCGCGCCGCCCATGTTCGCGTTCGCGTTCGCGTATCTTTTTGCGGCGAATCACGTGGAAATCCGCGTTTTCAAAAACACTATCTTACCTAATGATTCATTTTTTTTTACACCTTGTAACAATCCGTTGTTATCACACCACTAAAGCAGTAAAGAAAATTACTTTTTTTACGTAAGGCATAGATAGATAAATAAAAGTTAAGGCACTTACTAAATTAGCATCGACGTACAACCCTCCGGTCGGTGGTGACATCCAGGGTCACTTCAAATATTACCACAGGGTACACCTGTGGCACCTTGTACCGGGGACGGGGTGTCGAAGAAATAACGGCCTCCACATACCGCGGCGGTGGTGATCGCGGTCGTTCCATTGCGGAAAGATTTGCACCCCTTCGCGCAGCACGCAACCAATACGTGCGCATGCATGAGTCACACGTCGACGGCACAAAATACAAGTTACACGCCTGACACCTCATTCTCGCACTTTTAATAGAAATTCGGCAAATTTGCACATGTATGAGGTGCCATTTGACAATAATCCTGCAAAAAATTAATCATACAGAATATAATAGCTCTGATTTGCCATGGCAAACCTTGCAGTCGGAGGCTGCATCGGCGACGGCCCCAGCAACAACAACGGCCGGACGCGCGTCACGAGGGGCGACTCCGTCCAGCGTAGCGTCCTCCCTAACCAGGGAATGCTCGGTGGCCATAGCGGCGCTGCTCGCCACCGAAGTCACAAGCGTTCCGCGCGAGTAATCCCCGGCAAAGAGAGGCCGGAGGAGAGGGCGTACGATCGCTTGATTTTTTCTTTTCCTTTTACGTCCAATCTCGCGAACTTGCGTTACTTTGAGTTTTCTTTTCTCCTTCCATTTTTCGTTTTTGATTTAACCTTTCAAGTCGTTTATTTGGTATCTCATATAATATGCGTTATAGCGTCACGGTGCTACAAGCCGTTAGTGATAAGCATTTAGTACGTAAGAATAGTGATAAGGACACTTGAACTTTGCGCCAGCGTACGACACGAGTACGCTACCCGAAACTGAACGGCCGATCGCCGTTAGAGTAAATATTTCATTTTGTTTGTTTTCTTTGATTAAAGGCCACTCATGGCGATTAATGATTATTTATGTTTCCTTTTCATTTTCTTTGATTTTCTGTCAGTCATACGAATTGATATGATCCAAGAGTTGATTAGAGTCGCTCTGACGACTCAATGTTATATGCAAGATAAGGGGATGACCCCGTGATTCAGCGTTATCGCGCGTCAGCGCGAACATTTACACGCGTCCGAGCGTGTTGCAGCAGAGTAGATGCGTCGTGCCTGCAGGTCGCGTCACATGGAATGTATCGCGGCGAGGCGACTCGTGAGCGTCATTAGGACGTCAGCGAACACAGCGATCATGATGGCAATCGAGTTTGAGGCTTGTGCTAGGAGATCACGGCACACGCATGCTTTACGTAAACAGCAACGTGTTATTGAGATGCTAATTAAGGCATAATTAACGATTAAATATGATTTTGAACCATGTGCCGGGAAATCTTGGCACACACCTTGTTTGACCAAATGGCCATCGGGAATGGTCTGCGGAGATCCTAAATAGCCTAACTAGCGACTTTCGCCCTGATCCGACCTGGGTGCCGGAAACACCCAGCACGGACACCTTCCCCTGGAACAACCGTGTGCGAACGTCTCTACGGGTCACCAGGAGTGCGACGCACCAAGTCCCGTCGACCTACGACGTCTGTGCCGGAAGTTCGACTCCCGGACCATCTACGGGGAAAGGACCACTACGGATGCATTTTCGAGCCCATCGCGAACCCTAATATCGCGATCCCGCTCCGATCCGTCGAGTGTGCCCGAACAACATGGCACACAGGTGTAATGTTAATAAAAATATCACGAGGGGCATAATAAGGTGCCAAATAACGCTAATATCGCGGTCCCGTGCGAATCCGACGATGGTGTCGTGAAAACCTGGCACACATGTCCGAGCTGAAAATTGAGCATATATATGTAATCAGCGAACAGCCATAAGGGTAGATGCAAAGCCTGAGCGATATGCGTAGCCTAGATTAGAAAATTCATGCATAATCCGATATTAGAGTATAACGCGTGAAATCGAATTATATTTCATGTTCAAGCGGTCTAATAAATAGTTTCCAACGAGCACGAAACATAACAAGCAGACAAACAACATTCCTGAGTGTTTGTCGAACCTGTTTATCCGACGCGTAGTTGCGATCAGGCGATGATCACGTGACGGCTGATGCAATAGCAAGAGTGGGGGTACCCGCCAGGAGGGGACGCGCCCATCGACCAGCGAACACTCGAGGAGTCTATCGGGAGACGTATCCGTTATTGCTCTCTTTACAACCGGTGATCCCGCGTACGGAGCGATATCCGGATAACCGCGAATACGAAAGATTTTCGCAACAGTGAAAAGTTGTGCGAGATATACGCGTAGCGAGTATAGGAGACTGACGGGAGAGCGTGAATCGTATGACACATCTCTCGTTACAACCGCGAATCCGACATACCGAGCGATATCCGACAATTATTCGCGAATCGTATGTGCGAGCGAGACTTGTGAAATTGTCCGAATCCGACATCCGTGTACGAAACCAAGGACAGTCATACGGAAGAATACTGTGTATTCTCGTGAAAACCGATGATACCCGTGTTGCGGATCGTTGGACGATTTATTTCAAGTTTACGCGATTTTATGCGCTACGAGCGAACTGCAACTATCGATCACGACGCGACACCGCGGGTGAAAGAAAATCACTGTGAATCGAAATGTAATGACTGTTTATTCAAACATACATGAATAAATACATTTTTATATAAAGTGATATCCTGAGTGTCAGAGTTCATTCGACGATATCCTGTGACCTGTCCTGAGTCACCTTTCAAGCGGGAGATACTTCGCAATTTAATATTCCTGCAAAATAAAAAAATCAAGTGCGAGTAAATGCACTTCGCTTGAGATACAAGCGTGTGGTATACGATACTTACCTGAGATTCTGCGACGATCCTGTGGGTCCGTCCGAGACGAGCGAGGTCCGAGCATCGTTGGTAGAAGCGGCTTCCACGTTGAAGATCCAGCGGCAACGAGCGAGAGCGGCCAGCAGCAGTCCGGAGCACCTGAAACAGAAAAAAGGGGGAATTAGTCGACAAATACGGTTAGTTGTATACTTACCTCTCTCGATTTAACGGATAATATCGAGTGGCGACCGTGTTTTCACGAATCTTAGATAATTAGGTAATAATGATGAATGAGTCGTATCACGCGTGACCTAACGTGTCCGGTTACAACCTAAGCTATTCTATTCTTAATGATTCATTTTTTTGCATTTTGTAACAATCCGCTAACACACACTCCTCGGCTTAGATTTCAACAAACTACTCAAACGCACTAATCACAAAAAAACTATTTTAAAAAACTGACACCGCGAACGACGTTATAATTCCGGCGAGCGACTTCACAATTTTGTCGTCACGCATTTGTACAACTTCGAGTATTAGGTCTTCTTGAATAGTCTGAATAGTCAGCGACTGACCGACAGCTGACTGCACGAGTCGCTCGATATCCGTGAGTCTATCGATGAGCTTCCTCCACGTGTAATGAAGCATCGCGATTTTATTTCCTCGGTTGTCACCAAGGACCAATTTGGCAAAGGAATCGTGTGGAGGTTTCAGGATGACCTTAATGTCCAAATATTTGTAAGCTGTACGTGTCAATGCGTATCGTCTGTTGAGTATACGCACCGCACGACGCTCCAACGAAGTGCTGTAGAAAAAAATAACAAGATGAGTCTTAAAATAATAAAATTGGAAAAATTATTAAATAGGAGACTCTATAAATTAAACGAAACTTACTTGATCTCACTCGATGTAGTTGCAGCTTCGGGAATCGGTACGTAATAATTCATGCGTACGCCACCACTGTTGCTTCCCGCAGCGGAGTACATTTTTCACTTTCGCTTATAGCAAGTCGACCGTTTGTACAAGCGGCTGATACAAGACTGACCGATCGCATAAAATTAACGGAGCGTATACGCGACAACACCCTCCCCTTTTTTAAAATTATAACGTGGTGGGGGAATAATATTTCTAGAACGTATTCTAAGAAAAGTTGTTTATCAAGGTTTTGGGCGAACGTGTTGGGACATGTTTCGCTGCAATAGTCGGTTGTGACGCTTATTGTCAAGCGAACGTATTGTTCAGGCGGATTAAAGATAAAATATCCGCGATTAAATATCTGAGATAAAAAATGTTTGTCTCGATGATTTAACCATCGTGGTGTCGCGGTTATGATAATTATTTTTTCTAGGAAGACTTGTTTATCGGGGGTTTCGGTTAACGTTTCGGGATATGTTTCACGGTGCCATTCGATTATGGCGTCGCGGTGTCCTTTGGTGTCCTCTTTATCACCCTTCTTCTAGGAAGACATGTTTATCGAGGATTTCGATTAACGTTTTGAGGTATGTTTCACGGTGCCATTCGATTATGGCGTCGCGGTGTCCTCTTTATCACCTTTCTTCTAGGAAGAATTGTTTATCGGAGCTGTGTATCAGGACATGTTTTGCGGCGTCACTCGGCTATGGCGTCGCGATGTCCTCTGGTGTCCTCTTTATCGTTTATCGAGGCATATTTCGCAAAGCCATTCGGTTATGGCGTCGCGTATTACAAAGCGAGCGCCGAGGTCCGGCTGCTGGAATTTGAATACAAAATAGCGCGTAAGCAGAACGCAACGTCTAAGGGATATTACCTTTCTGTAACGCATATGATAAACAATAGATCTGATGACACTATGCAGTAGATAGAAGAAGAAGAAACGATACGTGATGCTCCAGTTGGAAGGAGAAAAAAGAATAATAGATTAAATATATAACGATGAATGAAGCGCGTCAGAGCCACAGTATATGATTTGGAAGTTTGCGCGACGGTATATCGGTTGAACAAAAGTAAAGTGGGTAGTCGATGGTTTGTTTTTATGTGTGTGCAAAGTGTTCGGTGTAGAACATGATTTCTTATGAGAATCTACAAAAATGGAAATAGAGACAATAGACTTGGCTGAGTCGTCCGACGACGAGCGGATGGAAATAGAGACAATAGACTTAGCCGAATCGTCCGACGAAGAGCAGATGCAAATAGAGATAGTACGAGACTTACAAGTAGAATTAAATGAGTTGCCCGACGAAGAGTTAATGGAAATTATAGACGATAATTTCGAGGCAATAGTAGATGAATCATCTGACGAAGAACACGCGTTGTCGGATGACAGTGACTACATCAGTGACCTTTCAGGAGAAGATCTGACGGAAACTGTCGTAAGGAGAGTGCCTACCGCGGAAATCCTTGCGCTGAACGGACGTACAAAGTGTTGCGCCATAAACATGTATTATTCTACGGGTGGTGCCTTAGCCGTGTGTACCTCGTGTATGATCAGACTGGCAGACGCGGGTGTCGGGGACATGTATGCTGTTCGAGAGCATGTAACCGAGCTGCAAGATGCGATATCGGGAGAATCCTGCTCCAACTGCAGACTACCGATGTACGTGATCTTCCCCCGCAATATGTGCGCCATTTGTACACGTTGAAAGAAAGACATTACCGTGAATAAGTGCGCGCCTTTACTCGAGCAACATGCTGAGAAGACGTTACTTACGTAGCCATGACGACTATAGGAAGTGCTCCAAACGCAAAGGGGATGAGTTTTACGATATTTTTTATATTTTATGGCAGCTCGAGCTGGATCCGCAAAGAGAACCGGAAGTACAACGAGCATCGCCGGTGCAGTGTAGCAATCATGAACGTGATATATGGGAAACCATTGAACGCATACGCAAACCGCAAGTCAATAGCTACGCAATTACGCCTCCTTTTTGGTGGCCATATCGCGTGAGACGCGAAGTGTATACACGAATGCGGAATGAGTGTATAGAAGACGATCACGACTTTTACAGTGCAAAGGACATATATAAATGGACAATACAAATTTATAACAAGATCAAGCGTGGACACGCAGAGAGTTTATTCATTGACATTGATGCAGGTATTGGGAGGTGCATCAAATTGGTGGTGACGGACACCTCGCGATCTTTAACCTGTGCGTGTTTGAACGATCCTAGCCATACAAGAACGTTTTATAAAGGTTATGATGAGCGTCTTAATTTTGATATCTTGCTGGAGACTTATAAAGATGTTACACGCTTCGATCCTCATCAGTTAACGTGTATGCGTTATCACATTCAAGAGTACAAACGATCGTGTGTACGGTGCGGTCGAGTCGCGTGCAAGTGCTCCGTAGAAGTGTGAGAGAGATGGCATAAAATGCGCGCCTTTACGCGAGCAACATGGTGGACATAAGTCCTGGATGGGATGACTTTTTCAGGTATTATAAATGCTCTGCCGAATCACTTTTTAAAGATTGTTATTATGAACAAGATATCACCAACACTTTAGAGGGCAAAGAATATTTGGAAGAAGAAGAAACGACCGTGCCACGAGTATCACTGGTGCAGTTTCTTCGCGATCGCGAACTCGGTATACGCGGAACCAGTGAACGCGTAGTCAGACAAGGAGTCGTTATGGAAACCGAGCTTCCATATGACTGGCTTTACCACGTGAGACGGAAAGTGTATAAACGAATGTGGCATAAGTGCGAGAGAGAGGAAGAAAAAAATGATCTGCGAGGAGAAACGGGTGTGCAACAATTATCACCGGTGCAGATTCTTCGCAATCGCGAACTCAGTGGACGCGTAGTCAGACAAGAAATTGTTAACGATAATCCTGAGCCTCCATGGTACTGGCCATATATTTTGAAACGTAAAGTGTTTAAACGAATGTCGTGTGAGTGGAGGAGAAAGTGGAAGAGAGAGGATGAAGAAAGATATACTCCCCCGTCATATTATAGAAAAGTAAACTTATATATCTGGGCGAAGGAAATTTCTGACGATATTGAGTTTAATGTTGATGCTCTATACATTACAATTCCTGCAGGTAGTGGGAGGTGTGCCGAAGTGTTGGTGATGGACAACGTGCGTCCTTCGATAAAGTTCTACCATTGCAACGATTCTAAACGTACACAGAAAATACTTGAAAAATCGATATTTGATAACTATAACGCTTGGTTACTTTGGCAAGAGTGTCATGAATATGTCATCCCTTTCTTTCCTCATGATTTTGTGTGTATGCACTATCACGTTCAGGAGTGCGAACGAACATGTTTATGGTGTGATGAAGTCACGTGCAAGTGCTCCGTAGAAGTGTGTGACGTGATTTAAAAAACATTACTATAAAACACACAAACATGGAACATCTCAAGAAAATTGCGCGCGAACTGTTGGAGCAGTCGCGCCAAGTCGCTACCTTGAGCGAGTATTTTACCTGGGCGCAGCGATGCGAGGAAGCTGTTGAGCAGCTCGAAGAGCATAGTCGCGCCAAGCGTCCGCGGCTCTGGCCTGGAGATAGACATTTATTGGTATCGAATGTCAGACTGCTCGAGGGTGCGAGGATTCAATTAGATAGACGTTTTATACACAGCGGTGGTGATTTGGTGGTCGCGGGCACCAGTAGTGGCGGTGGTAATAACGCGGAAAGACTCGTTTGGCGAGAGATCGATGCCGCGTTCGAAAGCCGTATACTGACTGGTGCGGTGATTAACATAGACTATATCGAACAGCGGCAATTTTTGGTGGACGCTGCTAGTGTAGTGCTCGAGAAAGTGCAAGACGCTATAAACAGACACAACAGCGTGAAAGTGAACACCGTGTTCAACGGTGAGTTTGTGACGGGCGATAAACGTGACAATAAGAGTATGAACACGAATAACTATGCCCTCTTTCGTACATCCGATTTGCGCGAGTGGTACGAGCGACACGTTATCGAACCCACACTGGCGAAACTCGAAGAGTTCCAGGAGCGCGATAGCGGGTGGGCACTGGGCGCTATCGCGTATCCTCGATCTTACAATTAATATCAACAGGTACGATCCTATGCGCGCGGAATGTCACCTGGAATAACCGCAAGGGATATTGAGGAAGAAAGCGGTGATTAACGTCCGGTCCATGGACAATGCGTGTTTCGCGTGGTCGGTTGTAGCCGCGCTGTATCCTGTCGAGCAACATGCGGAACGGGTATCCTTGTACCCGCATTATACAACCGTGTTAAATGTACAAGACATTGAGTTTCCTATGTCTCTGAAAGGAATTAGTACATTTGAACGACTCAACGACGTGTCGATAAATGTATATGGTATCGAAGGACATGAAACGCTAACCGTTCTACCGATACGGCTCACGGACCGGAAGAGAGAAAAGCACGTCAATCTGCTGTACGTGCAAGACTTGCGAGACTACAACGTGGGACATTTCGCGTGGATAAAGAACCTGTCCCGCCTCGTGAGCTCACAAATAAATAGATATAAACATAGGAAATACTTTTGCGATCGGTGAGTAATACATTAAACAGAAAAATCACAATATACGATATATTATATTTTTATATAAAAGATATATGTAAAAATTGCAAATTTTTTTTGCAGATGTCTACACTATTTCTACACGAGCGACAAGTTGCAATCGCACACGGTAGACTGCTGTGAGATGAACGACTGCTCCATCCGACTACCGAGCGAGGACGACAAATGGCTGAGCTTCCGCAACTACAATAGGAAGGAGCGGCTTCCGTTCGTCGTGTACGCCGATCTCGAATGCACCCTGGAGAAGATGGATGCGGATCAGAGAACGTCCACGTACGCATATCAACGCCACGAGGTATTTAGCGTCGGGTACTACGTGCAGTGCTCGTACGACGACTCGTTATCTACGTATCGGTTTCGCCGCGATAAGGATTGTGTCGCGTGGTTCGCTAACAAACTCGAAGAAATAGCGCATCGCGTAAAGGGTATTTTATCCGCCAATGTCCCTATGGAGACGCTCTCGAAAGAACAGTGGCATGCATTTCACAGCGCGACGCACTGCCTCATTTGCGAAAAACCGTTCACACTAAACGACGAGGAGCGGGTACGCGATTATTGGCATCTGACCGGCCGCTACAGAGGTCCCGCGCATTCAAACTGTAATCTCAATTATAAAGACTCATATGTCATTCCCGTAGTGTTTCACAATTTATCCGGTTACGACGCACATTTTATCATAAACGAAATAGCTGCCGCGTTCGAAGGCTCGATCGACGTACTGCCGTTAACTAAAGAAAAATATATCTCGTTCACGAAAAACGTTAAAGACACAGCCGACAAATCAGATTCGCGAAACAATATAAAATTACGGTTCATCGATTCGTTAAAATTTCTCAACACTAGTCTCGAAAAATTGGCATCTTTTTTTGATAAGGGCAAGTTAAATATTGTACGTTCCAAATTTTCCGAATTATCAGTCCACGATTTAGAATCACTGACGCGAAAAGGCGTCTTTCCGTACGAATACGTGGATTGCGTGGACAAGCTGCAGGACACGCGTTTACCGTCGCGCAAATCATTTTACAGTTCCTTGGTCGGTGACACTGTATCCGAGAGCGATTACGAGCACGCCGTGAACGTTTGGCAGCGGTTCTCCGTTCGAACCTTAGGCGAATACAGCGATCTGTATTTAAAAACGGATGTATTGTTATTGGCCGACGTTTTCGAAAATTTCCGCGACAGATGCATCAAAAGTTACGGACTAGACCCCGCTTATTACTACACATTGCCAGGTTTCACATGGGACGCCATGTTGAAACATGCTCGCGTAAGTTTCGAATTGCTCACCGTAATAGATATGGTTACGTTTATCGAACGTGGTATTCGCGGTGGTCTGAGTCAATGTTCAGGCAGATACGCGCGAGCCAATAACAAGTACATGCAGTCGTACGATCCATCGAAACCATCGTCGTACCTCATGTATTTCGACGTAAACAACTTGTACGGTTGGGCAATGTGTCAACCACTACCGTACGCCGATTTTCGATGGGTCGAAGACGTTTCGAATTTTGATATTAGCGCGATCGATACGAATTCGCCCACAGGTTATATTCTCGAGGTCGATCTAAAGTACCCTCAGAATAAACACGACGCGCACGCTGACCTACCATTCTGTCCGACGCGCGATAAGCCGCCAGGCGCGCGGCAGGCCAAGCTCCTTGCGACTGTGCGCGATAAGAAGCGCTATGTTATACACTATCGTAACCTTCAGCAATGCACGCGCCACGGCCTTTGAGTTACAAAAATACATCGCGTATTGCAATTTGCTCAATCTCCATGGCTCCGCGATTACATCGAATTAAACACTCTGTTTAGAACGCGCGCGACAAATGATTTCGAAAAAAATTTATATAAATTGATGAATAACGCGGTATTCGGAAAAACGATGGAGAATGTGCGTAATCACGTAGACGTAAAATTATTGACTCATTGGGAGGGTAGATACGGCGCGGAGGCAATAATCGCTAAAACCAAATTTCCATAGCAGGAGTATTTTTTCGGAAAAATCTAGTTGCCATAGAAATGCGTAAACTCGAGGTGAAATTTAACAAACCTATCTACGTGGGTATGTGCATCCTTGACATATCCAAGATATGTTTGTATGAATTTCATCACGAGTACATGTCTCCTCTGTATAGCGACAAGTGTAAAATTATGTACACGGACACGGACAGTTTGATCTACCATATAGAGTGCGAGGATGTGTACGAGAACGTGAAACGTGATATCGCTAGATTTGATACGAGCGATTACCCGGTCGACAACGCGTACGGTATACCGCTTGAGAACAAGAAGGTGCCGGGCTTGATGAAGGATGAAAATAACGGCGCGATCATGACCAAATTCGTCGGACTCAGGGCGAAAATGTACGCCTTGCGAGTCGATGGTAAAAAAGACACTAAGAGAGCAAAAGGTGTCAAGAGTAACGTCGTAGCGCGTACTATAACGTTCGACGACTACACGCGGTGTCTGAACGATGAGGTTGAAATGACTCGTCGTCAGTCGTGTATAAGATCGAAATTGCACCAAGTGCGTACAGTGTCCGAGACGAAAATCGCTCTGAGTCCGTACGACGACAAACGATATATCTTATCGAATTCGACCGATACGTTACTGTGGGGGCATTATCGAATACCCTTGTAACGTAATGTATGTATGTATGTGTGTGTGTGTGTGTGTGTGTGTGTATGTATGTATGTATGATGCAATATATAACGTAAAAAACGTAACGTATAACGTAACGTATATCGTAATGTATAACTTATAACATAACGTGTAACGTAATGTATACGTAACGTATAACGTATAACATAATGTAAGTATATATGTATGTAATGTATGAAATAAAACGTTTTATATTGTACATGATATTAATAAAGATATTGGATGTATGTATGCAACATTTTATATTGGATGGGATATTAATAAAGATATTGATTTAATATTTCATATTTCTTATATGTATTTCAAATTTCATTTTCTACATATTTTTTTCCTTAAATGTATTTTAAATGTATTACATTATTTTATGTATTTTTTATACAGTAAAAATAAATGTCTATATATTAAATCACGTTGTCCTTGTGTATCCATGAATTGTGCGATCCATCGAATCCCAACCATTTCACATAAACCTCGTCACCCCTCCTGCGAAGTACTTTCTCCACGAGATACACGTCTGGATAAGCCGCGCGATGCAGCTCATGCTCGTAGAATCCTCCGGTGACAGATTTGCCCCGATAGTCCTCGAGTAGATAGGTTACGGGATTAGTACGCTGTACTTTAACAATTTTAAAAACCTCGGTTGTCCAATTTGCGTGTAACCTTTCTCGAAAACAGTCTTGTACTTGCTGACGCGTACTGGGTCGCCTACTTTGAACTTTGCCGGACCCGCGATCTTATTTCGTTGTACACCGTGTTCAAGAGTCTTTCGGCGATTGCGGGAGTAACGTCGACGGGCCGCACGCCGATCGTTTGATGCTTGCGCGCGTTGTAATCCGACACGAGTCGCGATAACGCGTCGACCCACTTGTAAGTCCCATTGAGCGTAAACAACTTCCACATGCCGTTCTTCAACGTGCGATTGAATCGCTCGACGACCGATGCCTTCATCACCGAATATGTGGAATAATGATTAATGACGTGTTTTCTCATGAGACGTTGCACGTCGCAGTTGTAAAATATAATTCCTTCCCCATATCGGTTTGCAAGTTTTTCGGGTACCTCTGCTGTCTCGAATTATCTTAGCGATAACGTCAGGTGTCTCGCTTCCGCCTTTACTCTTGAGTGCACGGCCCACGCGTACTTGCTCAGCACATCGATGACGGTGTATGTAGTGGTAGCCTCTATTGAAACGCGAGTAAGGACGCATCTCGACGATGTCAGCCTGCCACAGGTCATCGTACCCACGCACGATGACGCGTCTTCGGGGAAAATTTCTTCTCGCCGGTGCGTGCAGTTCCTCGACGAGTCGTCGCTTTTCGATTTTTTTACGTCCATCGAATTTTGACGATGTCATGTTTTTTTAACGGTGCGTAATAATACACGCAAAAAAATTATATCTCACTTTTTTTAAACCAATCAATAACCGTTTATTTTTGTTCCTTGTCGCTCAATAGCGGTTCTTTGTCATCGGCTTGTCGTCTGTTTCTTCTGCTCATTAACCGTTCACTGCCGTTCCTGAACCGTTCGTAACCGCTTCTGAACCGTTCATTGTCGTTTAATAACTGCTCGATGACCGTTCCTGACCGTCCTCGTCGCCCTTCGTCGTCGTCGTCATTGGCAGCCTTTCGTAACCTTTCCCGGATCGTTTGCCGCTGTCCATCGTTATTCAGGTTCGTCGATCGAAAGATATGTGCCTCGAGCGCCTCTCGGTTTGCGTCCAACACGACTTGCGTATCTTGTTTGAGCGCGATCCGATTCGTTTCGATTTCCTCTAACTGATCTCTCAATATTTTAACGCTATCCCTCAGAAGTCTAGGATTCGTTTCAAATTCAGTCTCCATAGCGCTTTTACGATACTTCTCGAATTCCCTTCGTCTCTCAAACTCTTAACGCTCTGTTCTACGTACAGTTTATTAACCGCGTCACCGTCAGCTCCGGTTTGCGCCACGGACGAATCTTGCGAATTTGCGTCAAAGTCCGTAGCAGTGCGCACACAGAGCGTTTAGCGCACCGAAATTTCTCATTAATCCACTGATGGTACGATACGGCGTTCGACGCGTCTCTGCTCTGCTCGAATATACCAAATTTGTTGATCGACATTTCGACGCTGATTGAGCGGCTCGCCGCCGCGCGGCTCAATTTATAATACGACCGGCTTCGCGAAGTTCCTCGATGATCGACAGGATCTCGTTGTCGTGGGCATTGTTGCCAGCGTGGTGCGAAGCGTCGAGCAATCGTAGACGATCCACCAGCTCGTTGGGGTCGTCCCAGTGCACGTAATCGATCTTATTGTCGGTCAGCGTCATCGCGCGAGGCGCGATTAATCCCTTTCCGGATCGTTTCTTCATGGATGCAGGTATCAACTTCTGGATTATCTTCATGTACTTGACCCCCCTGTGGGACTTTACTCGCCCGAGAGGATCGTGATTGAATCTATGAGTGCTCGTCTCAAACAGGATATTCTTGTACTTTTGCATATCCTCCTCCGTTAAAATGTTTTTATCAGCTTGTTGTTAAAAATCAACTCGTAAATACCGGGTGTCCAATGTAATGTACGTCGCCGATATATATGTTATCCATTCTGTCCACCTTGAAACGTTTATTGCCGAGCATCATCATTTCAATCGTTGCCCATAAAACACGTACACGGTATCTAGATCGCTTTTTGGTT
>JASTWR010002204.1:0-24528 GCA_030770355.1 Harpagoxenus sublaevis
ATGCAATTTAGTCTGACCCTCGGTCTGGCCTTCTACGACTCGCGCGGCTACAGATTTTGAAAGGCGCAGAAATTCGAATCTAACCCAGTCAGGAACAGCAGATTAGGTTTGAATTTTTATACATAAAAAAAAAGGGTTTTAAAAAAAAGAAAAAATTAACACGCAAATACAATTAAATGCATGAAACGCTGATTTATCTCAAATAAGGATAAACTTAATGTAAAACGTTTGAAATACTCTGAAATTCTCTTGAATTCCACTGAAATTTACTTGAATTCTTTTGAAATCCATTTGAATTCTTCTGAAATCAACTTGAAATCCGATGAACTCCTTGAAATCCGTTGAAATCCGCTGAAATTCGATGAAACCCGCTGAAATCCTTTCCCTCTGAAATCCGGTGTACAAATTTTTTTCTAGTTGTGAACCCCGCCCCACGCTCACTACGCTGCCGAAAGCCGGGTGCCGCTCGCGCTGAACGTAGTGAACGTTCGCTTCTGTGTCAGCAAAGTGTGTTGGTGGCACAACAGTCTTGCAGCGTCTTGCAGGGCGCGCAAAACAAACGTTTTACCCACCGAGTCCAAAAAGATTTTGCAGGATAACGAAAAAAATTTGTAAAGGATTTTATAGAACTGTACTCGGACTTCAGTCGGATTTCAATAATTTCAATCGAATTTCAGAGGATTTCAGTCGGATTTCAGAGGATTTCAACCAGATATAAAAGATTTCAGTCGAATTTCAAGGATTTCAGCAGGATTTCAAAGATTTCGTGGATTTCAGTCAGATTTCAGCCGGAATTCATGGTGGCCTGTACACCGGATTTCAATAGTTGTGAACCCCTCGGTAATAACATACTGAGTGCTACAATTATTATTCCTGATGTAGAATCTTCAAATTCTTCAATTCCTGAAGCTTCTTTAACTAGTAACCATATTTGATTGAATTGTTCATTGATTTCATCATCAGTATTTAACATATGTTTTTCTACTCGAATGTTATATTCTCCACATGCTTTTAATAAGCCAGACTGAGCAAAATCATTATTGCTTGCGAAGACAGATAAGATAGTAAACAAACTGGATAACATCATGTTATAATCAGGATTGGGTCCTTTGAGCTCTGGATCGGCATATAATGGACTGAGACCTAACACACACAACTTGGCTGTAGTTGTTGTGGATAATGTTAATTGATCACTGGCACAGAAATATATGATCAAAGACTCAACATATTTTCTCCCACTTGCGGGTGTCTGAGATGCAGTAGCTATAGAGTCTTGGCTTTGGATATCCTTTACGACATGCCTCAATTCTGATTTGAGAAAATTCTCATGTTCTTGAGGCAGTGCATTTAACTCTGCTCTCCTCCTTAATGTCAGTGGAGGATGCTTTGATGCCATTATGTTTTTATCTTTGATTACTTCGCAGCAGAAGCATCTTCGCGGAGAATCTCATCGCCGTTTAGCTGTGCAAGTTCGAGGTGAAGTTCAACAAACCGACCTACACCGGTAAGTGTATTCTCGAGATATACAAGACGCGCATGTACTACGACTGTCATTACTATTACATATGGTGCTGTTGCATCGCGAGAGGCGTAAAATAATACACGGACACACCGAGAGTCTGATATACTTTCTCGAGTATAATGACGCGTACGAGGATATAAAATGCGATATCGCGAGATTTGACATAAGCAACCGGTTATCCAGAGAGCAACGCATACGGCCGCGCGCAAAGAAGATACCCGGTTTGATAAAGGACGAGAACGACAGCTCGATCATGACGGAATTCGTGGGATTCAGGGCGAAGGTGTACGCCTTGAGGGTGGAAAAGAGGGACACAAAGAGAATAAAGGGCTGTTGCAATCCAAACTCGTGATTGCCACAGTATAATGAAAATAGGAAATCGATTATCATAGTATTATTAAAATAGGAAGTCGCGAGTTAAACAGGAAACCGCGAGTCAGCATAACAGCTGACTGCGCGGCCAGACTCTCTACCGAGAACCGACGCGACCTAGAGAGGTTCGCGGAACGCTGACCGCGCAAGGACCCTGAACCGATCCCGCTTGACGACGATACGGAATAAATAGAGCGGAGGACAGGGATCAGGAGGGCAGTTCAGAGTCAGAGTCAGTGACAGATTGTTACGCGTATTAAGTATAAGACCGTTGTAAGATTTAAAGATCAGTGAATTTATTAAAGAATATCTAAAAGCCATATTAGAGTCTGTGATTTCCCCCGACGACTCCCCCGCGGACAGTGATCCCAATATTCGTGCACGGAGCGGCACAACATTTTGGTGGCAGCGGTGGGATCCAGCGGCAACGGAGTCCAGGAAGTCCAGACATCTGTAAGGTGACAAAATCGTCAGACAGTGCAGACATCCCAAGAGGAAGCACAGCAGAACGATAAGCAGAGAGAGAAACACCGGTAGCAGCCAACGAGGGACATCAACGGAGACTTGAAACCCGAGAAGGCGCCGACCTACCGCACGTGACTCACCGACAGGCCAGCAGCGCAACGAAAGCAGCATGCGGTTAACGACACTATTGTAAGTCGAGAATAAGCACATTATTGTAAAGCGTAAAAGAAACACTTGTAAAATCGGTAAATGTCGGAGGGCGGAAAAAATCGTCCAGCCGAGCGAAACGAATCGTGGCTCCACAGCGAAGAGTCACGACGCGCGCGTAGAAATAAACCCGTGCGTACCGAAACAGTAGACGAACGCGATACACGAGATAGCGTGCGCCGAAATCTAGACGCGGAATTTTCGAGCGATAGCGAGTCCGAAACCGAATTTTACGTGGAACGCGAAATTGACTTTGACGATCTAGACACAACTGTCGTGCAACATCACTGCCCCGAGGATCATTTATTAGATCCTACATACGAGTTTCATTTCTCCGAAAACTCGACCCGCACGAACAGTAGAATCTCGCACCGACGAGAATACTCGTTAACCTCCTACGATAGTAGCGAGTTTAATCCTGAAGAATACTACTCCGCGTCAAAAGACGTAAATCAAAAGGAAATGGCGGAAACAAAAGCCGAAAAGCAACGCGAAGGCAACGAGGGAGAGTTGTCACAAAAGATAACAACGTCACATAAAAACGAAACAGATACGGTTTTAAAGGAAATATTACGCGGAATTCAGACACTACAGGCTCGTGTAAACCATTTAGAAACGGCAAATCTCGATCGCCGCGAACAGCGCGAGCACACCAATGTTCCGTCCGACGTCACGTACGGACGAACATCGTACGATATCCGAAACCAAGCGGAACGCGCAGTCGGATATCTAAGTTTGAAAGAGGCCCGGGGCATGATACCCGAGTTCGACGGAGCCTCTAATAAAATACAGGAATTTTTGAGCGCCGCGACGTACGCGATGAAAAATATACACCCGATCGAGGAAGGAACGTTACTGGAAGCCGTGCTATGCACAAAGTTAAAAGGTCGAGCCATGCTAGATTTCCAAACACGGGAAATCCGAGACTTCGCACAATTCAAAAAAGAGTTAGAAGTCAGTTATTTAAGTCGAAAGAGCACGACGCATTTACAGTTAAATTTCAACACATTAAAGCAGAAGCCCGGAGAAAGCGCAAGAGCGATCGGTCTAAGAACCGATAACCTGGCAATGGAGCTATTTGACTCAATGATCGAGGGTAAAACGCATACGGTCGAAAGCAAGCGCACAATATTAGAAACTATACAACAACAAGCGCTACAAAATTTTCAACTGGGATTACGTGACGAGATAAAATTAATCGTTCGAGCGCAGCATTTCGCTACTTTGCAGGAAGCAATAGCAGGTGCGAGCGCGGTGTTGTGAGCGCACAACGCAATAAGTATTAATTATGTAACCTATAAGTAATCCGAACCTAGCAACGGAAGTCGAATATGAAATCCGCCAAAAATCTGACGTTTGCATCGGACGACGATCATCCGATGCAAACCGACACCGGAACCCAGAGCGTCCGACTCCAGGTCTACCGAAAGCGCTGATGCGAAGGTCAGCACAGAGCGCTGACGACGAAAAGTCAACGCTAACTCGGGAGCCCCGGAGTTAGCAACAGAACGTCGTGCCGACCTTATAAATGCCGCCGATTCGGAAGATCGGGCGGGCAGTCTGCTATAAGATTCTGAAGTATACGTGCGGTCACTTTTACTGATTAACAAACTTAGAATAATCTCGGGAACTGAACAAAGAAATAAAGACCGTTAACAATTGTAAATCATTTGAGTAAAGATATTTATTGAAGAAATATCTCAGTTATAATTATTTGAATACTCCGTGGTGTGCACCTCTCCCCCAATCCGGAATTCTCGAATCCTTGTGCCGGCCCTGAGCTCAACCCCCGGTACCGGCACAACAATTTGGTGGCAGCGGTGGGATTCCGTCACCTTGGAGGAGAGGCCAGATCGAGAGTGTTCATCTGCAAAAGAGCGGATCGTGAGAAAGCGGTGAAGCAACCCTAAGAGGAGCGACCGAATCCTGATCCAGAGCGAAGGAAGCACCCGGTAGCAGCCCCCGAGTGTTATCAACGACACCGGAGAAGGCGCCGACCTACCACACGGTGACTCGCCAGCCAAGCAGCCAAGCAGCCAGGCAACGAAGCAGCGGTCAACGACCAGCGCAGCGACACACAACATGCGTTTACTAATGTAAGTCGCAATAAAAAATTGTAAAGCGTTATAAAGCGATAAATGCCAGAGGACGGAAACACGTCCCGCCGAGCGAATTAGAGTTTATAGCACGGTAGATGTCGGACGGTGAAACGCGAGATAGCCCCGCCCGTAATCCGTCGTGGTTACATAGAGCCGAAAGTGCGCCAACGCGCCGAACACCTAGAGTCAGCCCTATAGGCCCCGTACGAATCGTAGAGGAAGCCGTTCGCGACATTGCAGAAAGCGTCCGACGTAGTTTAGATTACTCGGATGAAGATTCGCCGGTATTAGACTTACACCCGAACGTCGTACTAGAGCGCGAATTTGCTTTCCTAGACGATAGTCTTTTACCCAGAAATAATAACGGTCCCCGAGATAACCCCAATAACGAGAACAATATTAACGAGAACAATAACGCGAATAATAACGAGGACGCAAGTGACGTACTCAGACTGCACCCGACAATAAGTGACGCACGTTCAGACACATCGGCCAATACACCGAGCAATAATTCCGGAAGAGGAGAGTTTTCTCTAACGTCCTACGATAGTAGCGTATTCGATCCGGAAGAAGAGGATTATATTCCCGCGGCCGGAAAAATGAGTCAGCAAGGAAGAGCGGCTCAAACGAATGTACCCCGCGAGGACGCAAACGAAATGCCGGTATCGCCCGAGCAAGTAGACGCGGAAATAAACCGTTTAAGGTCAGTAAACCAACGGACACCCGCGAATAATCCACATCGAGCGTCGGAACCTGCGCGAGAATGCCCAGGCATGCAGGATTCCGTACTTAGTGAGCTACTAGAAGAAATCCGATCAATGCAGGATCGTATGCGGAGATTAGAGACCGCGAATTACGAACGCGACGACCACAGAGTCCCACGCGCTTCTAGTAACGGGCCATTCGACATAACTTACGGACGAACGTTGGAAGACGTCAGAAACCAACACGATCCCGTGAATACGTACATTAAATTGAAGGAAGCCCGCGATATGATTCCGGAAATCGACGGAACTTCGCGCAGTCAGGTCCAAAAATTTCTAAACGCAAGCACCTATGCGATGAGCGAAATTAATCCCGCAGAAGAAAAGTCATTACTAAAGGCCATACTTTGCACAAAACTAACGGGAAAGGCGATGTACGACTTCCAAACGCGCGACATACGTTCTTATGCTCAATTAAAGCAAGAAATAGAAATGTGCTATTTAGCAAAGCGAAGCACCACGCATATTCAGCGAGAATTTAATATGCTCCGGCAAAAGCCGGGCGAAAGCGCGAGAGAATACGGACTCCGCGTAGATAAATTATCTATGGAACTTTATCAATCAATGATCGAAGGCCGTGGACATACTTCCGAGCAAAGAAAAGCGATATTAGATACGATACAGGAGCTAGCGCTAGAAAATTTCCAGCTAGGACTCCGCGATGACATACAGACTATCGTGCGATCGCGAAATTACGCCAACCTCACAGCGGCGATTTTGGGCGCCACGTCAGAGGAGAAATTAAAAGGACCTCCTCAGCGCTCGACATATACTACCGACCGAAGCAAATACGGTCAGGAGCAAGCCCGACAAACTCGAAGCGTCGGAGTAAAGTGCCATAAATGCGGAAAGCTTGGTCATATGGGACAAGAATGCCGTACGAGCCGATATGCAAATAGATATTCTCTCCCGAGAGCCGAAAAGCCTAGCGGAATACATACCGTAGAAAAGTATTGTAATCACTGCAAAAAAGTTGGGCATAGACGGGAAGAATGTTGGCTGTTAAATGGCCGACCCGAAAAAGAAAGGGCACGCCAATTGAAAACTGATGGTAATAAAAAGCCACAGGTAAATGCAGCAGCGAGAGCAAGAAAGCATGCGTCAGACAAGGACGACGAAATATCGTATAGCAGCAGCAGCGGCAGCAGCAGTAGCAGTGAAGAAGAAAAGAGACAGAGAAAGAATAAGGCACGAGCCGCACGAGCCGTGAGCGAGTATCAGATTACTCAAGTGAGGAGTAAAACTGATAACAATTATAATCTCGACCTAGTAACACTCCCGGTGGAAGAAGCCAAAACGGCAAAAATAAATTTTTTACTTGATTCCGGAGCAGCCCTCACCTTTATCAAAATAGGTAACCTGAAGGGCGATACACAAATGCGTGAGAAAAAACTCGCGCTGACAGGGATAACAGGACACCAGCTGTATACCCTTGGCAAAATAAAAGCCACAATAAACTTGGGAAAGAAATTCATACGCCACACGATGTACGTGGTAAACAACGACTTCCCGATGGAATATGAAGGAATACTGGGAATCGACTTTATCAAAAAGCACCGAGCTGACTGTCTCCATGGAAAGAATGTATTGAGAATCGGCGGAGTAAATCTTCAGCTCCGACCATATAAAAAGATAATATTACCGCCCCGCAGTGAAACGATTGTACAAGCGATTGCAGACCGAAATAGAATAGGCATTGTGGAACGTGAACAACCTATTCCAGGAATTTTCATTGGACATTGCATGGTAAAACCTGTAAATTTTGTTTGCCCGATAAGCATAATAAACGTCACCGAGAAGCCAGTGGAGATATACTCACCGCGTGTAACTCTAGAAGAGGTGAACGACACAGCTGACGTATTCACTTTACACGCGACTAACGAGCACGAATCAATTACAGAGCGACGCGAAAAATTACGCAATAAATTAAGAATGGATCATTTAAACGATGAAGAAAGAAAGGCGTTAGAGCACATATGCAATGATTTTAACGATGTATTCCATTTAGAAAGCGATAAACTAACGTGTACCCCGGCGGTGAAACACGAGATCCCGACGCGAGCAGATAGCGCGCCGGTGAGCGTCCGACCTTATCGCTTACCAGAGAAGCATAAGGAGGAAATAAATAGACAAATTAACAAGATGCTAGAGGATGGAATTATCCGCCCTAGTACAAGCCCGTGGAATTCTCCAATATTAGTAGTACCAAAAAAACCTGACGTTTCAGGAAAAATAAAATTACGAATTGTCATCGATTTCAGAAAGCTTAACGACCTGACAATAGGAGACTCGTTCCCATTGCCTAACATTGCAGAAATACACGACAAATTAGGAAGGGCAAAATACTTTTCAACTTTAGACCTCGCATCCGGGTACCATCAGATACCGATGCACGAGAAGGATAAAAAGAAGACAGCATTTTCTACACCCAATGGACACTACGAATTTAACCGAATGCCTTTCGGTCTCAAAAACGCGCCAAGGACTTTTCAGCGCGCAATAATAGCGGTATTAATGGGTTTAGAAGGTATTAAATGCCTCGTATACCTCGACGATGTTGTAGTTTTCGGAGCAACGTTAGCCGAACACAACAAACGTCTAATCGAAGTTCTGGAGCGATTTAGAAAATATCGTTTGAAACTTCAACCCGATAAGTGCGAATTTTTGCGTAAAAAGGTACTATATTTAGGGCACATTATTTCGGAAAACGGAATACTACCAGACCCTGCCAACATACAAGCAGTGATAAAATGTAAAACGCCCACACGACCAAAAGATGTCCAGACGTTTCTCGGATTCGCTGGATATTACCGAAAATTTATTGAAAACTTTTCTAAAATAGCAAAACCCTTAACAAAATTATTAAAAAAGGGAGAAAAATTTATTTGGACAGCCGAGCAACAAATGGCGTTCGAAACACTAAAAGAAAAACTTACTACTGCACCTATATTAAATTACCCAGATTTTAACCAGGAGTTCTTGGTAACTACAGACGCATCCGACTATGCAATCGGAGCCGTATTATCACAAGGGACAGTAGGACAAGATAGGCCGATAGCTTACGCCAGTAGAGTACTGAACAAGGCGGAACAAAATTATAATACAACGGAAAGGGAATTATTAGCTATCGTATGGGCCGTAAAGCATTTCCGACCATACGTATATGGAACGAAATTTAAAATAATTACAGATCATAGACCATTAATATGGTTATTTAACGTAAAAGATCCCGGCTCAAGATTAATAAGATGGAGACTCAAGCTGGAAGAATACGACTACACGATCATTCATAAGGCAGGAAAAATGAATGCAAATGCTGACGCACTAAGCCGAAACCCGATAGCGAAAGACGCACATGTCTACAACGTTCATCAAGAGGAAACACCGAGAGAATACTCGGAAGAAGATAAGATGCAAATATTACACGAATATCACGACTCACCTATGGGAGGGCACCAGGGAGTCACAAGAACTCTAAATCGAATCCGATTAATTCACAATTGGAATGGAATTACTAAGGACGTCGAAGAGTATATAAATAAATGTGAATACTGCCAGAAGAATAAACTGAGCAGAAAAACGAGAATGCCTTTAATAATCACGGATACTCCACAAAGACCGTTCGAAAAATGCGCCCTCGATATTGTAGGACCATTGACTATTACAAATAACGGGAATAAATACGTTTTAACATTTCAAGATAATTTAACAAAATTCAGTAAGGCAATTGCAATAGAAAATCAAGAAGCAGCCACGGTCGCAAAAGCTTTTATCACTAAAATTGTGTTGGAACACGGAATACCGGAGAAAATACTCACGGATCAAGGCACAAACTTTACGAGTGAAATGTTTAAAAACGTATGTAAATTATTAAAAATTGAAAAAATACAAACAACAGCCTACCATCCGGAAAGCAACGGAGCATTGGAGCGATCACATCGCACATTAGCCGAATATCTGAGACATTATATAAATGAAGATCAAACAGATTGGGATGAATGGCTGCCTTACGCGATGTTTACATACAATACAACACCCCATACCACAACAGGGTTTACACCGTTCGAGTTAGTGTACGGTCACCAAGCTATTTTACCTACAGCCTTAACAAAGCCCCCAAAACTAACGTATACGTACGATAATTACGCGCAAGAACTTCGAGAAAGGATACGCGCGACTAACGAAATAGCTAGATTACACACGAAACAAGAGAAACTGAAAGCAAAACATCAATACGACAAAAAGACGAAAATAGAAACATTTAAAGTAGGAGACCAAGTTTTATTATTTGATGAAACGGTTCGGCGAGGAAGATCAAAGAAGTTAGAAACGCAGTGGATCGGACCGTACATAATAATGGAAAAAATTAATGAGGTAAATTACGTAATCAAAAAGGGACGTAAAACGTTACGCGTACACGCAAACCGTCTAAAAGCATTCATAGAAGACTAAAAGCATAAAATAAAAAGAGAAGAGATACAAAGAAAATTAAGCAAAAGCGTTCCCCAAAAATAATAAAAACCAAAATAAAAACAATCCTACCTCAGTCCTGGAGGATGGGACGTCCATGTCCTACCCCGACTGGTAAATCAAGGCGAGGGGGGCGCATCACCCGACCATCGTCGGTGGGAAAACGCCGACCCCGCATAACAGCCGCAAAACGTCGCCGTTCTTCCCGTGCTTGTCGAGCCGCGAGAATTTCCTGTACCGCTCGACCAGGACCACGAATAGGCCAAGGGAGGATAAAACCGCCGTCAGGTTCAAATGCATGCCGCATAAACCAAGCGCGAAGAGGTTCCAAAGGGAACACTGCCAACTGAGGCTCCTCGACCTCAATTTCTATTTCAAAGTCACGCTCAAACCACATTGGCACATCCGATCCTGTCGGAGGCATAATTTTTTTAATTGTTAATAGAGTCAGACAGTGAACTAAACGGCACAACCGACAGACTCAGACTGAGGCGAATAAAACTCACCAAGACAAAAGAGATAAATAAAATTGCGAGACAGCAGAATCTAAGACGACCACCATTAAATTATCAGAAGAGAACGAGATAAAAAAAAAAAAGAAACTGCATGCACCTTCTGATTACAGGATGCTCGTTCTTTATCAATACCTCGCAACAGGAGCGCAACCCATACCACCGTATGAAATAACACCGTTTAGCAACGAGCCCGGTATCTACTTTGAGAAGATAGGACACCTGCAGCAAACGAAAACTACATGGAAATTAGCAATGCGAATAGACGTAACCGCAATAAGCATTAGACACCAACAGCTACAAAAATACATAAAACAAACCGAGGAACTTTGCAATCATGCTTTGGGTAATATAAAAAATACATGTCAGAAGGCTCTCCAAATAACTAAAAAGGAAAACGACAAGACGACACGTACCTTAGAACATCTAAATATAATGTACAAATCACCTGTTAATAAACGAGGCCTAGTCGATGCCGTCGGCCAGATAAGCAAAACGTTATTTGGCACCATGGATGCAGAAGACTCAAAAATTATAAACGAACAATTACAGATGCTAAATAATCAGCAACGAACATTACAACACGCAGCAAAAAACCAGCTGAAAATCATCAATTCAACAATAGGCCACATAGAAAAATTGGAGAAAACACTTTCAAATAACGAAAATTTACTGGCAAATGTTACGAGGAAATTGCAAGACAAATTCATACATCAAGAGGAAATAGAAGAACAACTGCTGATAATAACCACCATCCTATCTGACCTCACGACAGACATAAATGACATTACAGACTATCTAACATATACGAAAAAGAACATTTTGCTTACAAGAGTACTGCCAATAGAAAATATAATCATAGAATTACAAAAAGCAACCTCACACTTAACAGGAGGATTACACTTCCCTTTTAAAATCCAAACAAAGAATTGGAACACTATCGAAAAACATGTAAGCATAAGTGCGTATTACGAAAATTCGAACGTATATACTATTTTCGCGTTCCCTATAGTAGCCTATCCGGTATATGAAATAATAAAAATTACACCCGTTCCAATTCACAACAACCATAATGTATTTACACTTTTAGAACCCTCACACACCCTAGTAGGAATAAACAGAGAAAACCATAATTATTTGATATTAAAAGAAAGTGACCTAAATAAATGTATACGAGAAAATACCAAATATATATGCGATCAAAATTCCCCTTTGTATTTCATAACAGCGAATGCACCAAGCGAGGTGCAACTTTTTGTAAGAGCGCCTAGATATATAGAAAACCGTAGACAACGTCACATCCTATCAAATGTAACATTTTGGATAACATTAACCGAACCTCAAACATGGTTATATTCCACTCCGAAAGCATCAGAAATAATAATTCAATGTAACGAATTCCCAGAAAATAAAATTAAAATAAAAAGAACCGGAAAAATAACATTGCGTAATAACTGTAAATTAACTACACCAGATATAACTTTAGAAACAAAAAACCGTATTGATACTAAATATGTACAAATGTATTTACCAGAATTCAATGTAACTAATACCATAGAAAAGAGTATAATTATAAACAACAAATTAGAGTCCGAAAGAGAAATAAACTTAGAACCGATAATTGGAGACCCGTCGGAATTAATAAAATTAAGTTTAAGTTTAGATGAAATCAGAAAAGAAGTGGAAAATAACCAACCAAGTATTTTTGCGAACAAGAACATTGTATATCCCGTAGGTTCTGCAACAATAACTATAATCGTAGTAGGCACTATAATTGTAATCATTTACATAATAAAGAAAAGAAGAAACCATTAAACATTTAAAGGACGAAACCGTAGCGTACAGATTGGAAATAAGATATTTAGATTGTAACCTCTCAGGAAAAAGAAATACGCGCAGAAATAATAACGAAAAACTTCGTAATCCTCAGTTTTTCTTTTTCCGCGGGGGAAGGGATGTTGTGAGCGCACAACGCAATAAGTATTAATTATGTAACCTATAAGTAATCCGAACCTAGCAACGGAAGTCGAATATGAAATCCGCCAAAAATCTGACGTTTGCATCGGACGACGATCATCCGATGCAAACCGACACCGGAACCCAGAGCGTCCGACTCCAGGTCTACCGAAAGCGCTGATGCGAAGGTCAGCACAGAGCGCTGACGACGAAAAGTCAACGCTAACTCGGGAGCCCCGGAGTTAGCAACAGAACGTCGTGCCGACCTTATAAATGCCGCCGATTCGGAAGATCGGGCGGGCAGTCTGCTATAAGATTCTGAAGTATACGTGCGGTCACTTTTACTGATTAACAAACTTAGAATAATCTCGGGAACTGAACAAAGAAATAAAGACCGTTAACAATTGTAAATCATTTGAGTAAAGATATTTATTGAAGAAATATCTCAGTTATAATTATTTGAATACTCCGTGGTGTGCACCTCTCCCCCAATCCGGAATTCTCGAATCCTTGTGCCGGCCCTGAGCTCAACCCCCGGTACCGGCACAACAGCGGAAGAGAAAGTAAACGGACCGGGCGGAAATCCGCCGCGTTTTCGAAATAATTATTATTCCCCGCAAACGCGCGAAAATGAATCGGGAATTGAGTGTTACAAATGCGGCAAGTACGGACATCACGGACGCGAGTGCCGTACTGGCCGTTACACTAACCGCTTCCCATTACCGAAACCCGAGAAAACATCCCGCGTTAATACCGTAGAGAAATATTGCAATTATTGTAAAAAAACCGGTCACTTACGCGAGGATTGTTGGCTGCTCAATGGCGAGCCGAAAAGGGAACGAATTAATCCTGACAGACAGGGTGGAGCGCGAGAGGAAAATAATCAGTACGGCACGTACACATTTAAAGAGAAAACTCGTAGTAAATCACCGCCGAGTAGCGATGAGGAAGATAAAGACGAGGCAAAGCCGCGTCGACTGGCAATCGGATCCCTAATTTCTCATATGGCAGACAAGCCACGAGAGCATGCAGGACTAGATTTAGCCACTGTGCCAATAAAAGAGGCAAAAAGAGAAAAAGCGAGCTTCTTGCTCGATACAGGAGCGCAAATGTCCATAATAAAAGCAAAGCATTTGAAGGAAGATACATTGATAGAAAATGATAAAATAACAATTACAGGCGTAACAGGCCGTGAAGCGCAAACGCTTGGTAAAATTAACGCCACAATTGACTTGAAAGACCGACAAATCAAGCATACAATGCATGTGGTCAAAAATGATTTTCCGATCGACTATGACGGGATATTAGGAGTCGATTTCATTAAGAAACATCAAGCTTCCTACAGTTACAAGACCAATCAAATTAAAATAGGTCAAAACATCCTGAGATTGTATCCATACAGACGGCTGACTCTAAATACTACCGAAAGGACGGTAGAATTGCTGATGTCTCAAATGAAAATGGAGGAACTCAGCCAAGATGGACCAACAAAAATAAATACGGTTCAAATAGAAAATAAGAACGAATCAATACCGCGTAGCGAGAGAGTAAAGAAATTACTACGCACGAAACACCTAAATGAAGAGGAAAAGAAATCAATTGTAGAAATCAGCAAAGATTTCAGCAACGTGCTGCACTTAGAAGGAGAACCGCTGACGTGCACCGATATCGCCGCGCATCAGATTACAACGAAGGCGGATAGCGCACCGGTCAACGTCCGACCGTACCGCTTGCCAGAGAAGCACAAAGACGAAGTTAATCGGCAAGTAGGTGAAATGTTAAGGAACAAAATTACCCGGCCCAGCACAAGCCAATGGAATGCGCCGTTGCTGGTAGTGTCAAAAAAAAAAAAAAAAAAAAACCCACAAGACATGGTTATATTCAACACGAAAAAAAAAAAAAATCAATTAAAGGTATTAAACGCAACAATTGCCCACGTAGACAGTGTAGAAAAGGTTCTACAAGAGAACGAGGATAAATTTATAAACATAACAGAGAAGATGCGACAAAGCTGGTTGCATGAGAAGGTCGGATATGGACGCCGGGAGGATTTAGACGAACACTTCCTCATATTAAAAGCGATCATAGACGATTTGACAACTGACATGACAGACATAATAGAGCATCTAACCAGCGCGAAAAATGGGATAATTAATATAAGGTTAGTCCCAATAGAAAGTATAATAAGCAATTTACAAGAGATAGCTTCCCAAATACCCCAAGGAACCCATTTTCCATTTTTAATAACGCCAGAAAACTGGGCCACAATCGAAAAATTCGTAAAGATTAGCGCGTACTATGACGGTACAAACATTTACACGGTTGTACAATTACCACTTACTACGTACCCGATGTACGAGATAATAAAAGTAATCCCTTTACCCATTCATAAGAGTGAAGACACATTCATATTTGTAGAAATAAATCAAAGATTAATAGCGGTAGATAAGGATAGCCGAACTTATTTCACACTGATAGAAAACGAATTAAACAAATGTACGAGAGACAATAATGTATATGTTTGCGAGCGAAATTTCCCCGTCCTTCACGTAGACAATAACGCGCCATGTGAAATACAAGCCTATGTAACCCGAAATACATATTCGAACCGCTGCAGCGTTCGCAGCATACACGCAAAAACTACTATTTGGCTAGCATTAAATAACCCGAACGCGTGGCTATATTCGACGCAAGAGAGACAAACCATAGAGATAGCATGTAAAAACCACGCAAGCCAAAAAGTAGAAATCGAACGAACAGGACGGATAACATTAAACGATAAATGCAAACTAGTGACGCCCGACATTACAATAAAGACGAACACGCAACAAAGAACGACGTATGTGCAGACGCATCTGCCCGATTACAACATCACGTTCACCGTTACACAAAGGACAAATCAATGGACAGACGTTAATGACGTAGTAAAATTCAAAAAGGTTGTAACAAACCCAATGGAAATTTTGGAACTAAGCAGAAAATTAGGAGAAATAAATACCGAGTTAACAACAGACGACGTAGATATACATAAATACACAACGTACCCGATAATCTCAGGTTTCACGGGAACAGCGATAATTATTATATGTTTAGCCATATTATATGTAACAAAAAGAAATAAAAATAAAACGGGATTACCCATAAACTTAAACCTAAATCCCATGCGTAAGCCTAAGATTATCCAAGAACATATATACAACACGGCAAGCGGCCGAAGCGCACTCGACGCAAGCGAAACAGTGAAAAAAGAAAGCGACACCGCGATATTATATTGAACAACGACTAGATGTAAGAGACCATTGTAAACTAGATGTAAGAGACCATTGTAAAAGAAAATAATAAAAAATGATACTACCTCTAGAATTAAGATAAGATAAGAATAAAGGTAGGATAAAATCTGAAAAATACGAGAAACTCCGGCCGTAGTGTCTCTCTTCCCAAAGGGGGAGGAATGTTGCAATCCGAACTCGTGATTGCCACAGTATAATGAAAATAGGAAATCGATTATCATAGTATTATTAAAATAGGAAGTCGCGAGTTAAACAGGAAACCGCGAGTCAGCATAACAGCTGACTGCGCGGCCAGACTCTCTACCGAGAACCGACGCGACCTAGAGAGGTTCGCGGAACGCTGACCGCGCAAGGACCCTGAACCGATCCCGCTTGACGACGATACGGAATAAATAGAGCGGAGGACAGGGATCAGGAGGGCAGTTCAGAGTCAGAGTCAGTGACAGATTGTTACGCGTATTAAGTATAAGACCGTTGTAAGATTTAAAGATCAGTGAATTTATTAAAGAATATCTAAAAGCCATATTAGAGTCTGTGATTTCCCCCGACGACTCCCCCGCGGACAGTGATCCCAATATTCGTGCACGGAGCGGCACAACAGGGCATCAAAAGAAACGTAGTCGCGAGAACGATAATGTTCAACGATTACATGCGATGTCTGACAATCAGATCCTCGATTTTTCGTTTATTATTTTCTTATGCGATTATTTATATATACTCCCCTTTTTTTAATATACTTATTTCTTAAAATTGCCTAAATTGGATCTGAGAGAATTTACTGCAATTTTTTCGATCCAATACAATTAAATAAAATTTAAGTGGACCCGGAAGTTCCACGTATATTCAACGCGTCTCTGGCGGTTTTAATACGGGCAAGAATTCTGCGGAGCAGGCGTGCATGGTTTTTTGTGCCATTGACACACGAAATTGCAAAAATTGAAATTGTATCTAAAGTGGACTTTGTCGCCTTTCATGTACGCAGATCATACGTACAGTACACAGGTACATCATATACGTACATAGTTAAGTTTATATTTATATTTCGGGAAAATATTCAAATGTAAACTAAAAATATATATAAATTAACCATTGTTTTTAATTTTACAGTGGATCCGTACGGAATCCGTATAATCTGTTACTTTGCACATGGACACCACACGGATGCACATGAATTTAGTTGCGGGCCCAACACTCTCGGTTTTGATTGGTGGCCGCGGTCAGCCAATCAGCAAGAGAGGCACCGGTTGCGCTTCTCTGATTATTTAAGACTTTACTCGGGAAGATATTCTTGCATCTCGGTCGGCACGGCTCAGTTCCACTCAGTTCGCGTTGTAGTTTGATGAAGTGAACTTCGCGCGGCGAAACTCAAGTCGGCAGGCAGAGGCGTGAACCGCTCGCCGCTCCGTGCGTTATTTGACAGTTCTAAACGCTGAACCCGAGAAGTGAGAAAATTAAGTACTCTGATTGGTTTATTTCCTTGTTTTATTTGTCATGTATTATGCATTATGCAGAAGCAGCAGAAGTCTGTGTGCTCTCCGAATAAAAATACTTATTATTATTAATAATTTTACATTCAAAATTTGTATTAAACACTTTCTTAAAAAGCATGTTTTAAACATTTGTTTAAAACATGTTTTTAAAAAACGTATGTTTAAATGAGTCTGATGTTTAAAACATGTTTAAAACTTCTATTTTTAACAAAATGTTTAAAACATTAACAACTCTGAATTATTAAGGAATGCGCGTACTGTCAGCAGTTTCGAGAAGGCGCGCGGAGAGCTAGACGCTCTCACGCTCACCTGAGCCGGTTATCTCGATACAAAAGCTGTCCTCAGCATCTTTCCATGGCGAAATACGCCTCGCTTTTAGCCGCTAAAAAATAATCAAATGCAAACTCCTTTTCGAGCTTATAATAAAGGAATTTTGGAATCAATCACATATAACAGATTACAAATATAGTAACAGATGTGCACCATGACAACAGCGACAGCGCCGACGCTAACCGCTCGGTTTCTCCCGCGCTATAGACTATCTAGAATCCTAGGATCATAGATTCGATTGAAGTAGGAGCAACCCTGCGTAGTAATTAAGGGGATCCTAAAGCTCCGACGATGTCGCTGTTTTACCGTCAAAATTACCGACAAATTGACAAATTTTCGGTAAGCTCCAGGTTTTTTTTGACTGCATGGAATGATAAATCCTTCTCCAGAATTAAAGTATAAACGCAAACGGATACGGCTGTGATCGATTTTACGCAGAGGAAGAAAGAAAGTATAATGACATTTATATTTACGTTTAGGGTGGATACACCGCCAAGGTTAGAGTTGACAAATCGTGAAAACATCAACTTTATACACAAATTTGGTAGCTTTCATGCACAATGCAAACAACACGCCGCGTCCGTTGGAGTGTCTACTTTAATTCTGCAAAAGGAATTATAATTCTATACAGCCAATAAAAATCTGGAGCTTACGGAAAATTTTCGGTCTGTATACGCTCGAGATTTCCATGATTTCGCAGAGCTCCAACTTTTTATTGGCTGTATAGAATTATAATTCCTTTTGCAGAATTAAAGTAGACACTCCAACGGACGCGGCTCTGTTGTTGCATTGTGCGTGAAAGCTACCAAATTTGTGTATAAAGCTGATGTTTTCACGACTTGTCAACTCTAACCTTGGCGGTGTATCTATTCTAAAAAGCTGGAGCTGTGCGAAACCCGGGAAAAAAATTTTTATATAATCATATATAATTATATGTAAATGCTCATATATAATTATATGTCAAATTTGGAACGATATAATTTTATCTGAATATATATATAAATGTATGATTCTACAAATTTTTATATAATTTTATATAATTATATATAACTTCATATTAGGGTTTACTTTCAAAGGATTGTATATTGTCGTATATAATTATATATGATTGTATATAATCATACATAATTTTGTAAACTTTTTCGCATCCACTGCAGAAAATTTTTAATTTTTAAATAAAGTGTGCCACTTTCTTATAAGAGTGGACTCCACAATCATACATCTGATACAAAAGTTAGTTGATTCACTTGGCGCGAGATACTGCCGTGAGTGCCGTGTCTCTTGATACCGTTCTTATACCATTGTTCGTCAAATTTTAAATACGAGAAACAGATCCCATCGGATGCCATCTATCGGATAATCCGAAATTAAAAATGTAATATGTGTTTATGTATGATTATATATAATTATATATAAACATGTACAATCATATATAATCTACGATAAAAGCTTCTTATATATAATTATATAAATTTATGTATTTTAGGATTTACTATATTCAGAAAAATTCTATATATTCCATATTTATTCGCGGGCGCTTCTTGTGCCGCGAATCTTTCAACAGTTAACTTTACGCTATTTCATTTCTAGTTCACGAACTTAGAGTATATTTCTAATTAGAGTCAGTGAGAATTCTATCAAATAGAGTCAGTTCGAGCTCCCCACGAGATCTTCAGGTAACCAGCCCGAAAGTGCGTATCACGCGTTACTACACGACCGCGAGATTGACTTGCCGAAAGCTACGATCGCGGATGCCGGTTGTGACAACGCAAAATCCGGCTCGAAGGCCCAGAAAATGTGTAAAGAAGCAGCTCCGGATTTTCGGACTTTTGGACAAGGAAAGGAGGTGCGTAAGTGAGTCAACGAAAGTAAACAATTGATTATGCATGAAACAGGAAAACTGTGTCTATATTTTAAGTTTTTTGTACATAAATTTGATAAATAATCTATACGAGCGCGAGGCGCTATAAAGTGTGCGATAATTCGCGAACAGAATTTAATCGCAAGAAGAACGACGGCGAAGAGAACGGTGTGGAAGTGCGCGAACTCGACGACCGGCGAATAGTGCCGGCAACGTGCGACGCGTGTTTGAGCACTTATTGGTTGCACGCCGCGCGTGCTGCGCTTGCTGCAGAGCTTCCCGCTACCTGCGGATTTAGTGATGTAGATCACCGTGGGCCCGAGTACAAGGAGGTGGGTCGACCTGGCACGTGGGTGCCTATCCAGAAGCTGAGGATCACCGTTTCCACGGATACCGGGGGGAGGGTGGCGGAACTGGTCCCTCGTGGCACCTCTTAATTTGGTGAGTATTTTATTTTTATTCCTTTTTGTTTATAATTTTATTTGTCGTACTTTATTCGTTAAATTATTGATATATTTATATCTTATTCTGTTGTAGTTATATTTTCGTTACTTCAGCTTTCGGCTTTTAATGTTCAATAAAAGGCTTTAATCTATTTACGTGCACTCGTGGTTTTTCTCATTTTAATGGTATAGTTTACTTCTAGATTATTTTTGATTACTATGTACGGTCCTATCTATTGCGGTTCTAGTTTTTTCGATCTTCCTCTGCGTACAGTTTCATTGTGCAGTAGCACTTTTTCTTCTACCTTGAACGTGGTTTTTTTCGTTTTTAGGGCATTCAAGATTCTTAAGACGAATTCTGTTGTCTTCATGTTAGCAAATTTTCCAAACTTACAGGTATATGTACTTATATACACATTGTATATCTATTTATTCCAAGACAATTTTTAAATTCTTATATATTTTTTATTGTTTAATATAGATGGAACGTTTTTGAACATTTTGATGGAAGCTATACTGTATACTTACGTTGCTAACATTGCAATTTTGTTGAACTTTACACAGAAGATGAAAAGGTAATAGCGTGTGACAGACGTGTTACTTGCTTTAAGTGTAAAGGTATAGTGAAATAAACACAATCTTACAAACAGCTGAGGTCACTTACAGGCTTAAAGACCGACAGGCTTTCCGTAAAGCGCCAAAAGTCTGGGCCTATAAAAATTTCGCAATAAGAAAGATTCGATTATAACATCCGTTACGGAAAATCTCGAAAAAATTAACAGTCAAGTTATCATAGGTTTCCTTGGCTTTTTCTTTTTCGGTTTGCAAGTATTATTTCGCGACTCGTTGCGTTGCGCGTCTTGTACGTAGTCATTATACGTATATGTCGGCTGTGGTAGTTGCGACAGAATGCCGTATGTAACGTCGCTTGGTGCTCATAGAGAAGAAAATCGTAGAAAATAGTGTATACGACTGACTTGCGATATTAGATCTGTTCGTTTTAGCTAAACTTCTTGCAAAGTTTATCTTTCCTCTTTTTTTTCACGTTGGAGAGAAAAAGAGAAAAGATGAACTGTGCGAGCGGCGGTTCCGAGCGCGCGTTATTATAGGGCCCAACTTTCCAGAAGATTCCGGCAACGATCAACAACTTTCGGATATATTCTCTCTGTCGAGTGTCACTTCATCCTGACTACGCGGGGTTAAGTCCTTAATCGGGCAAATCGCGTCAGTTGTCTGACTCTGAACGCGTTGAAATAACGTTGTTATTGCGGGTGATTTTTCCACGGACAAAATCGGGGCGTTAATTTGCGTTTCGGGATCGTCGCAAAATATCGGTCGTTTATAACATATAGTTAGCATATGCGCCAATTTTTCCGCCAATTTTTTTCAGGCGTGACCCAGGCGTGAAAAGAGACCCAGATAAAATAAATAAAAGTCATATTTATTTTATGAAATTCAAAGTCAATTATATATAACGCAACAAGAATATTGCATTTTTGCACTATAGACACCAAGAAGCATGAAAATATTGCGTGTGGATAGAGAAAATGCTTTTTGGGAAAATGCTGCCTTATACCTAATAACGCTTCTATTCTTCGAACGAATGCATGCTTCCGGAAATCTTAGATAGTCACAGGCATATGGCAATAAGGAATTCGAGATATATTATAGAAGCAAAGAAAGAAGTAACTAAAAAAATAAGTAGTTGGAAAAGTATTCGACGGCTTTCGTATCCATCGTTGCCGAACGGCGGCGATCACAGTGTACCCAGATAATTTGATTTCACTGTACGTGGATTCGAGGGGCTTGCAACCCGACGCAACGTGTTAGTGGCAAGTGGTTGCGATGACCCTTATTGTAGAGTTTGCCCTCTATTTTTCGAGGATCTCTCTTCTCTATGTCGAAGAGCACTGACCACAAAAATCGGATTAAACTAAAGTAAATAAATAATATAATGTGTATAAATCGGAATATATAATACAATGTGTTTAAATCGGATTAAACTAAAGTAAATATATGTATAATATAATGTATGGTATGTATATGGTAATGTATATATAAATCGCAAGAAAATATGATCCCGCAAGAAAATATTGTTTGGGAAAAAAAAATATTGGTAATATAAGCAATTTTTATAAAACTATTGTTAATGCTAATGATGTTAATTAATAATGTTTAATAATATTAATACTATCTCTTTTTTTTTAAATACCTTTTACATAGTTCTACTTCATAATTTCTCTCTCGTGTATTTTCCGCCTCGAATGTCTTCTTTCCTACTAAAAACCTTCAATACAGTCCCGGCACTGATGTGCCGGTCTGATCCACATTAATGGTTCATCACTAATGCAACATTCTACCTTTGTTTTCATTGGTATATCGTAAAGTGGTGAGCTGATTGAGTGCCACCTTACTCGTGTTTCATAATCCTGCAGATCCAGTCCTTGTTCAATGAAGCAGTTTCCGCAATATCTTCTTCTTGGCCAATATATTTCAATGTAGAATATTCCGTCTTTTAATGAGCGGATGCATGAGCTCCTCAACAGAATTGAGTATGTCCTCGGATAATCTATCGGCCGTACTCCGTCGATTGGGCCGTATTTTTCGTTTTTCTCCTGCTCAGTCTTCTTGTCGGTTTTAGGTGGCCTCATTTTCTGTTTGTTTGTTATTAGTTAGCATTTAAAAAAGAAATGGTTTTACAAATTTATTTTTTTTTACCTCTATAAATTTCGTTTTTCGCACTGATTTTATTGTCACTTTTACTGCGCTGTTCTTTTGATTGTCGTGTCTGAATTAATACTGACTGTCGACCACGAGTGTCACTTGTCTACTCGTCTTATCTTAATGTAAACTGGTTACCGAAAACCTAAACTCTTCTCAAGTTCATTGATGTAGGTGTTTTATGATACTAATTATCGGCTCTTAAGAATTTCGCGTTTATAATCGCGGATATACGCTTTGAGTTTCTTTGTGGATAGTCATTTTGTTCATATTTTTATTTTATTTGCCTCGGAAGTAGAGCAATTTACAGCATTAATATGTTGTGGATTTATTGTATTCGTATCTGTTTTTTCGACTTGTGTTAATGTTGGTGTACTGGCTGTTTGTGGTGCACTAGCTACTGAATCTTGTCTTAACGATGTTTGATTTTTTTCCTGATTTTCTTCCTTTCCTGTTGTTCCATTTGCCAGATGTAGCAATAAATTTGTTACTGAATCCCATAGCGCTTCAATTAAATGTATCGACCATCCATATATAGTGTGAAGTGTATAGCCATGTATTAGGGTATCTATTATTAGTTTTATTGTTCTTATGCAGAAATATATTCCTATTACTTCCGCACTCGCATTGCCAACGGATAAAAAAGTCCCCCAAATTTTTTTCCACGTATTTTCCGTAATTTCTCTAATGAATTTTCATCTAGAAGGTGAGAAAGTGACATCCCTTGTGTTAGGGTTGGTTCTCCCATTACGCCACGTGCCATGGTGTTTTAGTATTCCGTTTTTCTCTGCTGGGAACATTATATGGTCCTTCAAATTTTCAAGCTCGCTGTTGGTGTAAATTCCGCTTGCTGCTAAAGATCCAGGATCGCTGTATTGCCATGTCGGCTTGGTGTTAGGTTTAATTGTCTCCGTAGGTTTGCTGTATTCCAAAATTGGTGTTATTCGATACCATCCGTCATTTAAAAGGTACATTGTCGGAATTATGCGACTGCACGTTGTTGTGTTCCTGTCTTGAAAAGAATATGAGTCCGCGGCGCTAGGAAGTATGTTTCATTTTCTTTGAATACTGGTAATTGTTAATAGCATTCTTGTGTATTTCGAAATTTTACATCTACTGGAGTGCATTTGATTAAATGTACCACTTCTCCATAAATTACTGCCATGTATCCCGGTCCTTTCATAATTTGGTAAGCAAAGTCGTCTGGAGCATGGATCGCAAAACTCAGCGCGTTCTTCATTACTTGCCGTTCCAATTTGCAGCATTGTGTAAGTACATCTGTATATAATCTGTTCATTTATGTTTGTATGTGTTTTTCTACATAAACAAATTTGAATTGACATATGCAAAAATATCTAAATTTTCGACTGATATACGTCGCCTTTTCGCGAAAGATTCTCCTGTTTTAATTTCTAAAATTACTAATTTTGGATGTTCCGTTTTGACTAAGGTATATCCACAAAGAAGCTCTTCTCCGGTTTGTGTTAGTGCAAAGGTGACATCTTGAGCTGACAAGGAATAAATAATTTGCAATTTTTTATTTATATTACTAACCATTTTGTTTGCTTTTCCTTCATATAATACATAGTAGTGATAAAATTTACAATAATCAGGTATCGTTTCCCAAAATGTATATCTTCCTGCAATATCTATGCAATTTCCATCTGAATATTGACAAATTGTCCCTGTTTTTAGATGAATTTGATTCGTTTCTACATTTGTTATTGCCCGTTGTGAACTTATTGTTAGACTGATAGTTATTATTCTTTGCACAACTACATTGTCCCATGTTCCATAAGGATCTGAGCATTGTGTTTCAGAGCATTGTCCGTCTGTTTTTACTGTTCCTGCAAAAGTGATTGGTCGCGATGTTGTGTAATTTACCTTTAGGCCGCTGATTACATTATTAACGTTTAAAAATTTAATTTGGTTGTTTAAAATAAATGTTCCTGTTTTATGCATACTTTTACATTGATCTATATTTGTATCGATGATATATTCTGCTCGCGCGTTTGCTACGATTGAT
>JASTWR010002205.1:0-7500 GCA_030770355.1 Harpagoxenus sublaevis
GAATTTCTGGACATCATACCAGAATGGCCAGGAAGCCCAACACGACAGTCGTATCTTCCAAATTCCAGAATTCATTGCAATTTTAAGAGATATTTTTTGATATATTAAGTATTACGATAAGACTGAATTCTGTTGCAATTATTAAGAGATAATAAGAAGAAATAATATATTATGTTGCGAGTATAAAGAAAGCTTACTTACTTTGTAAACTTAAGTATCGAAGATTATTGGAAAAAGTATAAAAGGTTGGGTTTATTGAAATAAGTATTGAAAATTGTTCCTTTTAGCTTTTTTTTCTTTTAAGTAAACGGTTGTTTATTTTATATAAATTTTAAGTGTAACACATTTTACATACTTTATTATACTTTACATATGTTTCTCGAAACAAATTGATATTTGTATGTGCTACAATAAATTAAATAAATAAACTCATACTTATATAAACTTTTTTAACATCCTATTAATTTAAGAGATGTTATTAATCCCCATTAGACTTATTCTGTCACATCTATACCATATCGGTGAAAAATACATTCAACTGTTTGCCATTACCAACCATTCCTGACAGAGGTGTCAGGTTCTTCTCAAAATGGAATCATATACATATATTACAAACATACGTACATACATAACCGGATGAATAACTTCTTTTATTCTGAATAATAAATATTATGTTACAAAATAATTTCAATAGTCCGTTTGTATTTAATAAAATATTTTATTTACCTTTACTTTTTTAATTAATGAAATAAACGTTGTATAAGTGTGTCTCTCATAAAAATCCATCTGCTGGTTGCCATTCTGGACGGTTACATCATTCTCTTCATTATCATTATCATCACGATTTCATTCTCTTCTTCGTCATCTTGCGGCAATACATTATCGTAGGAAGCGAAAGATTATGCAAAACTGCACATGCTACATAATTTGTGTGCTGCTTATCAGTTTTGTCGTTAGTCCTCGGGCTAAGCAAGGAAATCGCCGTTCCATACTCAAATGTTCTTTCCACTATTTGTCTTGTTCGTCTATGAATATATTGTAGGTTAGCTGTTCATCTGTTATTGCATTTAGAACAGGAGTCAGAAGAAATGGCAGACAAGGATAGCCATTATCTCCTATCAATATACCAGTTAATTCACGTCTCATATATCGCATATAAATTCTGGAATTTTGGAAGATACGACTGTCGTGTTGGCTTCCTGGCCATTCTGGTATGATGTCAGAAATTCCATTCGTGGTCCGACGATAGCCTAAATAAGAATGTAAATATTATAAATATATGTGTGTGTGTGTGTGTATTTGTGTAATAAAATTGATATTTAAATCTTAAGGTTGCAAAAATAAATTTTATACATTCTCTATTGGATAAAATATTACGTACTTGTACATTGAGAGAAAAGTATCCTTTGCGATTCCTGTATACTTCTTCATATTTTCTAATCTGCATTGAGTCAAGCGAATATGAGTACAGTCGATAGCACCATCAACTCCAAGTAACCCAATAGCTCCATTTCCAAATCCCAAGTTCCGAAATAAAGTACGGTTTTCGTTAATTGCTCCACAGAAGAAGGCATCTTTATGACACGGTGGATGTTTCCAGCAAGTAGTAACGAAACACGAAAAATGATTCTTGAAAGAGTAGGCTGTGATATGCTTATTATATCCGCTAATACTAACTACAAGGAAATAAATAATTTTAAAATATGCAATTATAACACTCAAAGATATAAACTTATTTCTCTCTGCCTGTTTAAAATTTTATTACCTGAAAACTTGCAGTGGCGTAGAATCTTAGACACACAAGTAATTGCAACACAGGAGCAATAGGAGGACTTCGATTATTTATTTTAGCCATATTTTCTTCTACTTTGGTAGAAGACCATGTATGACAGCTTCTTTTGAAAATCGAAAGCGGCGTTTAAACTCTTTTTCATCATAAAACTGGAAAGGGTTTTGTCCATCTCGTATATAACGTTTCGGAGCACGCACAACAATTTCTTCTATTTCATCTTCACTCTCGACGTCCAAAAAATCGGGAATATCATCCAAATCTCGCAAATCTATATCCTGCACGTTTCATACTACAAAAAATTATATTCACAACACATATTTATAAAAAAGATAATAATTTTACGAATATGTTTGTTCCATTTCGAAGTAAACACTAGTCAGAAAGTTCTTCGAAAAAGCTGTTGCAAAAGCAATATAAATGAATTTATTCTATAAAAATATCAATAAATATCAGTATCAATAAGTGTTAAATCAATGTTATTATGTAATTTTCTTACCTCTTGCGTGCTTAGGTGTGATAGATCGAACTCGTTACAAATTTCTAACCAAGCTACGCCATTATCTTTTAGCGTAGTAGAGTCGCTTTTCTTCACTTCTATTATATGCTTATACCTTTTTAATATATCAAAAAATAATGTTTTTTGAAGTGATGTAAATGTTTTGATTTACTTTTAGATTTTTCCATATTGCTATACGACTTCCAAATTTTAAGGTTAGACACAACTAGAGAGAACAAAACGTATTTCAGTATGTTTAAACACTTTATTATTGTGAAACTGCACCTTAAAATTCTTTGATTTCCTTATATTTCTTGTAAACTATATTCTTTTTCGAAGTGAACACTAGTCAGAAGAAAGTTTTTCGAAACAAGTATTGTCTTAAGAGGTCTACGAACCTGACTTGGAATAAGACCAAGGATGCCAGACTCGCGGTTTTTGCCAGCCACTACCAGCCAGTGGTGGGGATGGGCAGAGATGCCAACTTTGCATTTCAGCAACGCAGCCGGGCGCTTCGGCTGGCTTCGGCCAGCTTCGAGCGGGAAGAGGATAGACAGATCTGCTGTCTTCTTCTTCTCTCTCGAGCTATGGCTATTGGCTAGGCGATTCCGGATCTCGTGAATGCCGAGTTGGCGAGGCGACCAGGCGACGCGTGACATTATATCGGCGCGCGACATCAATTATCGATGTATTTTTCTACATATATAAATCTAAAAAATAAATAAATCTAAAAAATTCTTTAATAAAAAATTATTATATATTTTTTTTTTACGTTAATAAAAAATTAAAATTTGATTTAAAAGATAAAAATCCACTCTTGGCCAATATGTACGTTTCTTTATTTAAAAAGAATCTGTTTATTTAACAATCTCTATTTAAAGAATTAATTTCAGCACAATGATATTATTAAGTGCTAAAAAAAATTATAGTTTATACTATTCTTCTTTCTGTCATTGAATTTATTTGCCATTAAATGTATAACGTACATATTGTTGCTCAACGGAAACCGCGCGAAGGTGGTTACTTGTTCGTAATAGACATCTCAATCGCTTGTGGAACATAAGTATGTAAAGGAACTTGCTGTCGTGTGTGTATATACATGCATATACCAATACATTTCCCTCCTGACGGAAGAGACCACCACCTTTTCGCAGTTTCCGTTGAGCAACAATATGTACGTTATACATTTAATGGCAAATAAATTCAATGACAGAAAGAAGAATAGTATAAACTATAATTTTTTTTAGCACTTAATAATATCATTGTACTGAAATTAATTCTTTAAATAGAGATTGTTAAATAAACAGATTCTTTTTAAATAAAGAAACGTACATATTGGCTAAGAGTGGATTTTTATCTTTTAAATCAAATTTTAATTTTTTATTAACATGTAAAAATATATATATATAATAATTTTTTATTGAAGAATTTTTTAGATTTATTTATTTTTTAGATTTATATGTAGGAAAATACATCGATAATTGATGTCGCGCGCCGATATAATGTCACGCGTCGCCTGGTCGCCTCGCCAACTCGGCATTGCTCGGCATTCACGAGATCCGGAATCGCCTAGCCTAGCCAATAGCCATAGCTCGAGAGAGAAGAAGAAGACAGCAGATCTGTCTATCCTCTTCCCGCTCGAAGCTGGCCGAAGCCAGCCGAAGCGCCCGGCTGCGTTGCTGAAATGCAAAGTTGGCATCTCTGCCCATCCCCACCACTGGCTGGTAGTGGCTGGCAAAAACCGCGAGTCTGGCATCCTTGAATAAGACGCCTTATTTGCCATTTTAGCGAACAGATAAGACCGTCTTAAAGGACTATGAATTGAGAAGTTCTTCAGATTGTGCTTATGGCATATGAGATGCATTTATGAATCATAATAAGATATTCCGTAATAAGACCATGGTATAAATACAAGGGTATGCTCATGCGCATGCGACCAATCAGAATTGTCAAAGTGTGACGTCACAGATAAGCGGTAAATTTCAAACTGCTGTTTCCAAACAGCTTATGTTAGCGGCACTCTCGTCAGATATATTATTTTAATTTCAAGTTTGCAGGGAAAAAATCTGTTGTAAAGTAATAGTTTATGAATTAATAAATACCCTGTAACAAAATATAATATAAATAAACATTATAAACTCAATAAATATAGAAAAATTTACAAAACAAATATATAAAAATAATAATAATAATAATAATCTTTATTAACGGGTAATAAACCTTTTAGCGTACAAAGGAGAAAGAAAATACAAGAACATAAAATTTCATAGCATAATATAAAGAGCATTTAAAAATACGAGAGTAGACGAGAAAGTTTTCGTTTAAAATTTGATACAGAGCCACCAAAAAAATGTCAATATTTTTTTGGCTTTGTTCAGCTTTCCTCCTCATACCACTTTGTAGGAATTAAACAATAATATGACAACAATAATAATAACATATATAAAGACGCAACGAAAAAGATTTGTTATTCGTAAATTTAGTTAACTTCTTTTTCTTATTCTTAAATCTATTTGCTACAGCAATGGTTCGATTAATTTCGCGTACCCTAATGTAGGTAGGTTCTTGTCCTAACAAGACATAACAAAACCTCTCTTGGCAGTTCGATAGGTTTTAATGCAATTTCTATTTTATCCGTAAGTTTCTTGAAGATGAATTTGTCTTTACTAAGCTTTGAACCGTGATACTCGGATTTGCGGCGCGTCACACATTAAACGCAACGTAGGATATGCATCTGGTCTCAATTTTGTCAGTCTTTTCTGAGAATATAAAAGGCACTTTTTTTTCGACGGCTGTACGAAGCATGATGCATCGAAGTGTTGGGAACATATCATACCTAAACACAAAATTATATGCAATTTACTTCATTATATTTGTACATTTACAAGAAATATAAAATCTTACTTTTTTTAAGGTTAACGTTTTGTTTTCCGCATGCTGCAAGCCACTTAGCTGCGATCGTTAAATCTTTCGGAAACGAAAAATATTTTATACTGTTTCCGTTAAGCAATTTTGTTTTCCGATAATAATTGCCACAACCTTTCACGGAACAGGACATTGCATACGGTAATGTCCACAATCACGTTTCTCCGGATCTAAACAACAAGCACCAGGGCCATATTTAATTGCGGTCCAATCAGATTCTAGCCGAGTGTGACGTCACACTTTGACTGCGCAGTGGGTGTCCACGGAATGAGCATACCCTTGTATTTATACCATGAATAAGACATTCTTGCTGAAGTTTACGCTCAAGCAGTTACTAAAATACGATCTTATTGCCTGTCTATGAATCGAAGCGCCATCTTAAGACCATTCTTAAGCAATTCTTATTTTTAAGCAGCGACTATGAATACCGGCCTTAACTATTATGGCTGCGTTCGGGGAGCGCGCTATTAGCGCTATTTGCTTGTTCTATCCTTGTTTTACCTCTAGTGAGCGATAAAGATAGAATGACGCTGTTAGCGCTAATAGCGTCTCCCCGAACGCGCCCTATATATGTTCTGTGGTACTGATACGGGCTCTCAAAATGGCCAGCCGAGCGTCGACCGTCGTTCGTCAAGTGAACCCGATTTTGTCTGTTAATCGAGAAGATGCACGCCGAAGAGTGCTCACGTTGTACAAAGCATGGATCCGTCAAGTACCAATCTCACGTACGTAACTTTAATCATCATATATAACAATAAACTACGAACTTTTGTACCTCCGTTACCTAACCTATAGTGTAAAAGCATTCATTTATGTCCCCTAATTACTCAAATATGCGAATAAACTTGTCTTATTACGCGTGCAATTATATCACGGTATATTTTTAAATCCTACAATAAAATTCCTCACCTTGTTGAGTACATTTATCTTTTACCTGTTACATAAAGTTACTATCTTGTCATTTCATATTTTTGCATCCTTCTTTTTGCAGTGTTAAGTTACGATATTCCAAAAACTGAAACAGAATGTAAGAAAAAAATACGTGAGGAGTTCAAGCGTCATGCTCATCTGACTGATTTAAGAATTATAGACAAATTGATTATAAAGGTAGGAATAAGAATTAAGAATCTCTCGATATATATATTTTTATTTACATTTGAAATAAATATTGTATGTTTGTAATTTATTTAATACAAAAGTTATACATATATTACTTAACAGGGTCAAATGGAGTTGCAAGAGGTAGCTAACGTATGGAAAACTAAAGGAGGGCTTATGCATTACTGGAAAGAAACTTGGGAAAAGAAGCCGACTGATTTCATGTCAAAATTTCTTAGCGGCCAAGATTAATTTACTCTGTCATTAGTTCATGAGATGCATTGTAGAGATATATGATTGTCATAATTTATGTATATATAAATGTGTAAATATAATGATTTCAGTTAATTGAGACAGAGTATTCTGTGGGTATTCTGCTGTGTCGTGAGAGGTGTATTTACTCTCTGGAATAAATAGCACCCTTATTTATCGGCTACTGGTCGGTAATGAGGTTAATCAGACGCGCACGGTTCATCAATAAAATACTTAATATTTCGAGAAGATATATTATTATTTAGTTAAATACATCACAGCCATACTGACAATTTATTTCCTTCAATGAACAAGTATAGACATACAGATATTATAGATATACATGTGTGCTATTATACATACATACATACATGTATGCATATATATATATATATATATATATATATATATATATGTACATACACGTCTTGTACATTCATGTGCTACATGTTTGATTTTATGCGCGTATATATGTATATAGTCGATATTGGAATGCTCGAGGAATTTTTCGTTTATTAGGTAACTTTAACAGATTTACTGTTATGTAAATCTCAATATAATTTAATAATTATTATTTTCTCGATTTACGTATATAAAAATAAAACTATAAAAGTTACCTACAAAATAAAAAAGTATCTTAACCATTCTGAAATCGACTATACGCGATGCCACCCTACTTCTTTTTTCATACTATTAAACGAAATGAATTTGTTAAATGAATTAAGTGTCCGTGGTGTACTTTGGTCATGATTTTTATAAAATAGATTGCTGTTATATACTTTCGAATTAAAAATCTTAACAAATTGCAAAGAAAACAAAAGAGTCCTGTATCACGTAAAAGTTGTTTTTACATCGTCTTACTGCACACACTTAGTAGAAGAATTAAAAAATACCTAAATATTAAAAATATATATACATTGTAGTCGGTAACTTTCAT